>PQWD01005400.1:0-73569 GCA_019425675.1 Leucinodes orbonalis
GAACTAAAGTGGCTTAGTTGACATGGTGGAAGAATGAAAAAGAGTTTCAAGAATGTAGATTTCAAAGCGCGAAAATCCGCTGACGGGAAGACATGGGGCGGGAAGATACACGAGTGGCGTCCACGTAACGGAAAAAGAAGCGTAGGCCAACCCACAACCAGATGGACGGATGACCTGGTTAAGGTGACGGGGAACATGAATATCCACGGCTAAAGATCAGTACACGACTCCTCGTGGAAGGTCTTTATTCAGCAGTGGATTAGAATGCAATGATAATGATGTAACATAGCATGGATGGTTGACAATACAGCTTCAACAGTTTAAAAAACAGTCATATTTTATAAGAAGAACTGAGAGTTCATAAGCCAGAACGAGACTCAACGTTGATCTTTCAATCAATCAATCAGCCCACTATCGTCCACTGCTGAACATAGGCCTCCCCCAATGAGCGCCATCTATCCCGGTCCTGAGCAGCCTGCATCCATCCTCCACCAGCCACCCTCTTCAAATCATCCGTCCATAGGGCCGCCAGACGTCCCACACTATGCTTGCCTAAGCGAGGCCGCCACTCCAACACGTTTCAGCTCCAGCGACCATCTGACCAAGGGCGGCTCCAGGTTAGGCGCCAGGAGGGGGTCACATAGTAGTAGTCAAGTTAAGAACTTATAAGGTATTTTGTTAATGTACGTTAGTATAGTACTTAACAATAGCTCAGGGAGGGGTCATGACCCCAATGACCCTTCCCCTGGATCCGCCGTTGCATCTGACCGTCTGGAGACATGACCGGCTCACTTCCACTTCTCCGGCGGATATCTTCATTACGAATTTTATCCGCCAATGAGATACCGGGCATTGCTCTCTTCATAACACACCGAGTGACCTTCAACTTGTGAACCAGTCCTACAGGAGTGTTCATGTTTTACGTCGATCTTTATTTAAATTGAATTAAAGAGGGATAGTGCTATTTACCGTACACAGCGCTACCTTGTCTCACTCTACTTAAGTGAAGATCTACGCTAAGTCACGTTTCAGAATACGGGCTTAAACACCAAAACTCAATCACTTAAACGTAAATGACTAAGAATTCGTTGGCACTATCTTATAAATACCTTCGAGTTATATACCGAAACATAAAACTTCAAGAAACTATAGATCTTAAAACATAAATCATTAATAATAATAATCACCTTTAAATGGCTGAAACAGAATGTGCGAACGTCGCACTGGGTAATTTTTGTTTCACTTATTGTGTGATTTGTGGAGTGAAGTGTATGTATAATGAGAGTATGTGAATGTGGAGTACTAGGTGTAGATAAGGTATGCCACAATCCCTGCAAAAATCCGGCTCGTAAAAGAAACACCCGACCAACCTTTGAGTCGACCCCGTCACGGACGCAGGCCTTGTGCTGGTTCACGTCCTTTTCGTCCAGATCAGCAAGAAGACCGGCGCGGAAGTGTGGAGACCGCACCGGGATTGCACTTGAAAGCACGGCTTTCAAAATGATGCGACGAGCTCGGCGCGTGATGTGAGCGGCACCGTAAGACGATCACCGCAAGTGAAGCTTGTCGACCATCAACGATGGCCGACACCAAATAATTGGCCAGGCAGTTTTCATAATACCCGCCAATATTTTTGCAAGGATTGAACACAGAATCTTATTACTAAGTAAAACAATAGTCGGAAAAATATATTTTATTTGACACAAATATGCAGGTAATATAGAAGTATTGTAGTAGCCATAAGTATCTCCGTTCTATCCAACAATTTTTGTTGTTATCTTAATAATTAATAAATGCATTTTTTTCCAACATAACAAAAACTAAACAAAAATCAAGGTAGTAAAATTTGATCGTTATTAATGTCATGATACCATTTTTATTATTTATAACAGTTTGTTAAAAAAAGGTTTTAACAAACATTCAATAACTTCTCTTATTATAGTAAATGTGAGTAAAATAGTGTGTAAAAATTACTGTTTTAGTATATAAAAAAAAATGAAGTAAAAGTAAACAAGAAACCAAATTTACGAGTACTTTTCACCTTGCAATGCCATCTCCTTGGCCTGCCTTCTTGATTGAATCTGATTTAACTTGGCCTTGTGAAGTTTTAGCCTTAATTTCGCTAATTTTGTACTCCGTGTAATCTACGTAACCATCCTTATTCAAGTCCGTGTGTTTTAAGGCGTATTCCATTACTTGTTCTATCTGCTCGTCTGTGTAAGCCTGGTGTTCTTTGTCAACTTGACCTGAAAATTAAAAGGTAAAACGTCAAACAGAAAAGCGCGGTTGTGACGTTGACATATAACGTTAATACAGATTATTTTTCCAGAGATATTATAAAAAAATATTTTAACAACCTTATTTGTCTTCAAGTCTATGGTATAAGATAAAAAAGCGCTGCTGTCTGGAGGGCCTTCACAGCTTCACCGGACTATGGCAAGCGCAGATGGCTCTCAGCCCAAAAATGTATGCAACGAGCCCAGGGTGTCCCAGAGTGGGACGCGAACCTCGGCTTAGGGCGCTGCAGGGGGGCTAGGTAACCTAGTTTATATTAAAAGAGAAAACGACCGGGTACATGTCGGTAACGCGAATAGGGGCTGGTCGAACCTACAGGGATTCGCGACGAAGGCCCCCGCGGGGATCTCAGTCTTGGATTGTTGCGTGTGTTCTGAGATGATTTACGCGCGCTAATCGAGTACATCCCGGGGACGACTGCGTTTGGGGGATTGGGTAAAGGTGCGGTTGTTTCCTACGGTTGGATAGTTAGCAGATTGGGCAATTAGGGGGTTACTGTGTTCGGATTCAGAGTCCAAGTATCGTTTGGACGCTTACTTTAGAAACTGCGCAATGGGAAGAATTCATTGCGCAAGAACCACGAGCGGCATGAACCTATTCTGTAACCTGTAACCTATGGATATAGTGGGTTTGCATGTTCAATTACTACGTTACCGTAAGTGTTGATTGGTCTTATCAGCTCATTAAACGTCCCCAGCGAGGGGCAAGAGCCTACCCGTAACGGGTCTATAGGCCTTAGTCGTCCACACGGGCCCATTGCGTATTGGACGACACGGCACGACCTTATGCACCCTATAAATTCTCATCTTATTTCGAAGGGACAATTTGCTACGAGCGTGCAAAAGATTGTGCAATCGGCCGAGAGCGAAGGCAGCTTGGTCGCGTACTGTCTTAATGTGAGCTCTAAAGTTGGGCCCATTGTTTAAAACTTCACCTAAGTCTTCTTTTCGCAAGGGATAGGTTTTCCAAATCGGAGGGACCACCTGACATCGCGAGCCGATTCTCTGGAAGAGGACCTCTGCGCTCTTGTCGAGATTGACTTCTATTCTCCATTTCCTAAGCCAATCACCTAAGATGTTGGCTGAGGATTGGAGAGTTTTAACTATGGTGGCTTGTTTATATCGCGTTTTAGTAGGGATTGACCATGCCGTGTGTATGGCGGGTAGCCGATGGATTGCGACTGTAAAGATCAGTCCGCGTGGAATGCATTAAGTAGAGGCCTTCGTTCAGCAGTGTCCATGTAATACACATCCAAACAGTTTAGCTTTAACTTATCAGAGTTACGATATTTTTTTGAGTTTTTTTGAGATTTTTGCAACAAGAAACGTCTATTGAATGGAGTTCCATCTGCAAGCATAAGCCTTACGGCAACTTTGTTATGTTAAATAAAAGTTGCAAAAAAATGTTTTATCAGCCCTTTACAATCTGCTGGACATAGAGCCTCTTTCACGATAGCGAAGGGATATCCCATAATCTCAACGCTCAGCAAGCGAATTCGAAATAGCATAAGGTACCTTAAATGAAGGTTAGGTTAAAAGAGAGAACGCCCTTTCTCTGCTGAAGGGGTTCCCTACGTTACATAAAGCGCCTGCAAACAGAGTAGGGGCAATTGTATTCTAATATGCCATCACCATTACAAAACATAGAAATAAATAAAATACAAATATAAACAAAAAATACTTACCCTAGCTATAATGTAGGGTTTTTTGAACTGGCAACAACACAACAAAGATGGCCGCTGTCAATTGCGGCTTTTAAATATAAGCACAAACGTAACAATCACAAAGTTTTAATAAACGTAAAAAGTTGAAAAAACGTACACAATTCTCCCTTCTTTTTATCCTCTCGATCTTTGACAACGAACTTTTACAAGAACCTAGTAAATAGTCACGTTCGTAGTTAATTTTGTATCAATATAAATATTTTAGGTACCTACTTTTATTAAACTTGAAACTTTGAAGCTAGAGATTAAGATTTTATACATGTAGGTAAGTTGTGTAATGTGCAACAGTTGGTCAAAGAGTCGTGGGGAAACTTTTCTCACAAACAAATTTTCTATTCTTTCCGCATAAGTCTTAGCAGTAGGAAAACTGATAGGATTGTAGTCACAGATTAACTAACTATCAAGTTAGTTACGTCGCCAGATGCGTTTTTGGGTGGTTCATTGTAACTGTCGGAGTTAACTCGAGGATTCTTCACTCATGAGTACCTATCTGCCTTCGATACGTTAATAATTTTGACTTGAATAAACGAACTATAACACAACATATAAGTCTAATATAGAGTGGGT
Source organism: Leucinodes orbonalis (assembly GCA_019425675.1). Lineage (NCBI taxonomy): Eukaryota > Metazoa > Arthropoda > Insecta > Lepidoptera > Crambidae > Leucinodes > Leucinodes orbonalis. Next base: position 4,586 of record PQWD01005400.1, read on the forward strand.
TTAACTCCTCATAGCCATGCTGTTTGGGAACTTGGGAAGGCCTGTTACTGCCGTGGGACATTATAGGCTGATGCTGATGGAGTAGGTTTCTATTCTACAAATAAATGTCTTTGATTTTGTACACATTTTAATCAAACGTATGCCATTGATCCGTCTGATAATTCCATTTTCGCAGCCGACTTCAACCTCTTTATATACTCTGGATAACTGACAAATCCGTCGTCATTTACGTCGGAACGTTCAAGAAATACATCTACAACCTGAGATGCTTCTTGAATACTGACCTTTGGTTCATCGTCGTCTGAAAATTTACTGTCGATTAAAGCACTTTTTACACTATGCGATCTGCAGACTCTGCAAATCGCATAGGGTAATAACAGTTGGAACAGCAAGGCTACCTGTTCTAACTATTACTACACTACGATTTGCAGGGAGTCTGCAGTTAGCAAAGTGTAATAACTGCTTCAAATGAACATGTCGAACACAGTGCTTGAACACAGAACAACATGAGCAAAAAAATGTTTTTAAAAAGTAACTAATATAACAATTATGCCGACGTTAACATCACAAAATACTATGTGATAATTTATTATAAAAAGAAGCAGACATGTCGTCAGTGAAGACACGAATACGACCCAATTGGGTCTTCTTTCAGTTAGGGGCGTAGCAACGAACATGTCACTTTGTTTTGTATGTGTGCTTATAAATTCAAATCAAACATGCCATCTAATGTCACTGCATTCGGAACACTTTTTTCGATTGTTTTGTGAGCATAGATCTATAGTTATCTATGGTTGTGGCTCTTATTCCCAGCTGCAGATCTTGGCCCACAACAAAACTTGATACAATACGAATAAAATCAGAATTGTAAACAATTGAGCACCTTGTAAAATTCAATATACTGGATTGCCTATATTTTATTTAATTACATTTCTAGCTTTATTATCCCTTTGAATACTTGTTCCGGAATTTATTAATGATTTTTTAATTAGTTAAGTTCACGAGAAAATTGAGTTTTTTTTTTTATAACATAGGGAGGCAAACGAGCATGCGGTTCACCTGATGGAAAGTGTCACCGCCGCCCATGGACATTTGCAACAGCTGAGGTCGCAGGGATGCGCTGCCGGCCATAAAATTAGGGTTAACAGCTTTTTTACTCGTCTTTATATAAATATGGCAAATTAATTATAAAAACGGTACATGATATTTCTAAGTACCTTTCTACTCAAAACTATTTATTACTCGTGTTAGGTAACTGAATTGCATTCATAACTACTATAAAGCATTTCAATTCAAGTGTTTGTTTTTGTTAAATATTAAATTGATAATTTCGATTTCAACTTTCGCGCCTTTTTAAGCGTCATTTTTTTCTCCTCTACCAGGCATACACACTCACACTTGTCACACTTTAAGCCACCACAACCAAAATCCATTACCACTATTGTACTCACCTTTTTTGTAAAAAAAAATATATTATTTAAAAGGTAATAAGAGAAACCACATTTTCAATATAAATTTATTCACATATCAACAGTCAATCTTACCTTGTTATCGTTATACTTACACAACCACTAGAACAAAACACTACATATGGAATCGACAAGGACTTTACACATTTTCTTAAACCATAGACAATTATTTGTGACAAAACTATTTTAAGAATTAATCTCAACTATGGCGATAAAACGCTTATTGTTTTAAATGCGATAGAGAATTTTAATTGATTCATAATCTCTCGTTTGTTCCAAAACAAAAAATATTCGGGAACTTCATAAAATAATTGATAAAACTTGTATTTCACTACCGTATAATTCTAGTTCACTTATTAGGTTGAGAAATATTTTGTTTATGGTTTAAAAAATTACAACAAAATATGCACATGAGAACAACATAATTAACTAAAACCTTAAATATATTAAAAATGTTGCGAAGTTTGTTATTTTTAAGAGACTCGAAAAAGATTGCTACAAAATAGAAATATTTAAGTTATACCCAGATTACATTGTTAATTATTTAAAAATATATACATCCATACTGAACTTAATTTGTTTTGAATTTTGTCTCCAATGTGCCATCACGTAACAAATTAAAGACAAATTCAAAACAGAACTAATACTTTTTAAGTGAGATGTCAAAATTTTATAATTTGTTTTAAATACTGATTTCTATTTTGAAAATTACATAACGATAAACTTTAAAGACTGTGGCGCAATATTTATCATATCTAAAGTATTTTGAAAGTAAATTTGTGACTAAACTTAAATCAAATAACTAAAACATTCTTTAGAAAAATATCATACAATAATAATGGAGAGAGATGGCAGCTATAATTAAATTATAACTTTTTAAATCGTTCGAACATTTATGTCATGAACTATTAAAATATACAGTTCTAAAAATGTTTATAAGTCTTAATAATAAAACTTTGTGACCGAACTTGAAAAAGAACTTAAACTTTCGTAATTCGTTTAATAAATAGAATTGGTAAAAAAAATGGCAGTTTAAACATGTCTTAATGATGTTTAAGAACACTGACATCAGAAATAATTTCATTCATTTAGGAAAAAGGTATACGTTCCTTAGTACATATATGCTACGAATTGTATAACCAAATTTCTTTAAGTAAATAACATATTCAATTATTATTATAAGTACATTTAGAAAGAAAGAAATCGGAACATAAATATACTTTAATAACCGCAAAGAACGTTATTGTTTCAGTTTAAATAAAACAATTCCGCCTTATTATATATAGCATAAAAAAATACAAAACGTTTGAAATTGGAAGCACAATTTTGAGCACCGAAAAATTAACATCATAAATATACATAAATAAGACTACATCCAACTTCAATCAATTTAAAATAACAAAAAAAAGTCAAAAATAGAGAAAAATAAAAAAAGAAAAATATACACTTTTGATCAACACAACCGTTGAAAAAAATTACACGTTTCCATATTTGAAGTTTAAAAGGGAATGTATTTTTATATTCTTAAATTCTATCTGGCCAGTTCAAATTATATTTATTTTTTTATCGATTTTTTTGTAGACCACGACAGTTGTGACATGCCCAAGGAATGTAAGCCGAGAGAAACATTGCATGAGCAATTAGTAAATTAATTTGTCAAAAAATATACGAAGCCGACACCCGAATAGTGAGAACAGGTTGTAACTGTAATTTCGCGCACTACGCATGTCATTCGGTTTTGGTACTATCACGCCAGTCATGTCATGAAATATTGTTCACCATAGATTTTAAATACATGAATCGGTTGTTCAGATGCAATGGAAATATCTAAGAGCATTACTTTGATAAATATAATTCTTCAAAATTTGTTACGCATAATTGATTATACTTCCTAAATGACAAATCTCTGCTCCAATTTTTTCTTCAACACTGCCTTGGGCCCTTCACTCGAGAGTGTTTAAATTAGGTATACCAAACCCAAAATCAAAATCTCTTTACAAACTCTAAAAGGTCAAAACCACTGAAGCGCTTTTTTTATCAAAATTCATTTTTGTGCTTTACTTTGGTAATTTAAATGTTTTTATTATATATTTTTTTTCAATAAGTGCTTATTGTAAGCCTAAAGATTTTTGACTTTGACAAAAAAATATTTTTATAAATACTTTTTTGTCAATTATCATTAATATATTGATACAAATCAAACACTTATTATTTATATACTACTTTGTTAATAAAAAGTACCTACTATTATGTACAATTTCGCAGTTTGTCATCATTTCATCTTTGTGTACATTTGTGTAGAATCAGTGACAGTGTTTTAAGCAGTTCTTGCCACTCTCTTTTTACTATGAATTTATTCATCTATGGTAAGTGATGCTGATGTAGAAATAGTACTTTTTCCATGTTATTTGTGATCAATTATTGTTCTATATTTTTTTTACCCAAATAAAAAAACACCAACCGATTTCATCAGCTAATTAGATATTCCCATTGCAACTGCCCACATTTTTATCATCTCATTGTACTCCCTCTTAATTTTTATTCTGACTCTTTTGCTGCGCCCTCACAAACTCCGGATAATCTATGTACCCGTCGCGATTGTGATCATCCATATTCAATATCGGATCTATAAGTTTCACTAGTTCGTCGTCATTGAAGATTTTCTCTTCGACGGGCGGCGTGCCCGGTTGTGCTTGCTGTTTATGACCTTGTTCTATATGCAAACAAACACACAAATGTAAAACATGTACCGGCCTGTAACGTGCCACTGGAGGGTGCAGGCCTTCCCACACAACTATGAAGAAAGTAATCAACAATAGTAATAATTTGTTTGGTTGGAACCAGCAAGAACATACTTATTGCTAATGACAAAGTTTATCGATAAATTAACAATTATGGGTTATTATTTAATTAAAAAACTCAAATACTTTTGTTGGTGAAAAATATTGGGTAGGCCTTAGACCAACAGTGAGCGTTACGGCTTTATTAGTAGTTCACACAATGTAAGGGATCAACAACTTTTTAGCAAACCCAGCCAACAAATACTTTTATTCTCTACATTCTAAGAAAGTGAAATATTGCAAAATGTCATGTACAGTCACGAACGAAATTATGAACAGTCTTGCACAAAATTATAACTAATTATTTTTTTTTAAGTAAGTCTAAAGTTAAGAACTCTGCCATGCACGGTCTTGAATAAAGTCATGGACAATCTTGAATAAACTCATAAACAAATTCATGGACAGAATAAATAAAAATCATGGACATATTCATGAGTCCTCTCTCACGTAGATTATAAAAACCATACAATTCTATACCAATATCAAAATATTTGTTTTTTAAACTTTAATTTAAGTCTTCATTCCACATAAAAAGTGTACAAAGGCGGACTTAACGCCGATTGGCATTCTCTACTAGTGAACCTAAGGTCATGCAGAAAGAAATATAAGTGGTTTAATCTAGGTAAATTTAATCCAGGTATTACTTTTTTAATCAATGGAATATTCAGATCATTTTTTTTAATCAATGGAATATTCAGATCATTTTTTTTTAAACATTATTTTTAATGAAGAAAACACAAGTATTGAGTTTCAGAATCGTAACCTGTCATTAAAGTAGTAGACCCCAGAAATAGTTTATTATCTGACAAGATGCAATTAGAATAGAAGTAGGTAAAGTTGGCATAGACCCAAAATTGTATGAATCCCTTACATACACACAATTATATCCAGAAGTCGGAATTAGATAGTCCTTTATGTACTTACAATATATACAAACAAAGAATAAAATATACTTCAAAGATTTATCTAAATAAGCAGAAAATATCTCATTTATTGTATTGTATGTTGCGTGGAAAAAAAATATGTTTATCTTTTTCAATAATAATAATAAGTTTATTGCTCTCATAATATATTTATTATTTGTATAAGCAATTAGTAAATTTTCCTTTTCTCTTCGATGTTAGGCGAGAAGTACGATAAGTAATGAGGACTTTAAATTAGCTAAAAAAGATATTTACGAGAAAAAAGAAAATCAATAATATGTATCGAAAACTATTATTATTATTTGTGATTTTAATGGCCCCTCCCATGTTGGATTATTTGTGCACCCAGCTCAATGATATTCTGTATATATAAAAGTAGATACTCCATCCGTGCCTCACGAGCCGCCGAAGAGAGTACAGTTTGTACTCTTTTGTTTAGGTAAATGTACGCTCATTCGAAAATATGTGTGCTGTCACTGCATTCGAAACACTTTTTTCGATTGTTTTGTGAGCATATCACGAATCCATACTTTTTTACATCACTGAACCAACTGAGATATGTGGGATTGGCCATTAAAATCTCAAAAACACTTAATAATATAAAGTTTTCGGTGCAAGTACAAAAATTATTACCTAATTCCAACCTTCAAATAAAACACAGAGCTGATGAGGTCTCAAACCACACATACCTAAACCCCCGTGAAGCTTTAGCAAAATCAATAACCAACACATCAACCAAGCAAATACTTCGTGTGGTCACTGACCATAATATCTTGCGTGGTCACTGACCACATAATTTTGGTAAGATCGTATTACATATGTATCCAATCCAATATGGATGTATCAAATTCGGAATTAAAGAGTATTATAATTATATTATTTATCTACATGATGTGCTTGTTTAAGAATAGAGTAGATCACTAATTGGATGGACCAACGACTCAAAGGTGGAGGCTGGATAAGGAAACCATTCGGAATTTTAGTGAATATTTTTTTACGTTTAACAGTGACTGCGGTAGGGTGAAGCAAGGAAGCACAAAAAATGCGAACCATACGCCGCAAAACATTCACTACCAGTCAACCTTAGTAATACAACTTGTGTGGTCAATGACCGCATTTCACCCTTATGTCTAGTGCATTTTTTTTTACGTTCAACAGTGAACTGCGATAGGGTGAAGCAAGCAAGCACAAAAATATGTAACTGAACGCCTGAAAGCATTCACTACCAGTCAACGTGTGTGGTCAATGACCGCATTCAATCCTTGCTTAAGCACAGCTTATATCACTTACAGTAGAAATTAAAAGAATAAGCATAAAAAATTATAAAGCAAGGCGTAATATTATCAATACGAAACATACAATGTCTAAAATATCAACTATGTACAGTCAGATACCATAATATAGATAACCAAGCCGTCCGATTTGACAGTTCTATTTTTTTTTTTGTGAAAACATTTAGCTGCCTTTTTTATTAAAATTTACGTCAAATCGTCTGAACTACTTCAATTTTCATTCAGCAGTTCTAAAACCAAACCTAAAACATTTTTTATTTTTGAAAAAAAATTTTTTTTTTTCATACTTTGACACTTAACAACCCGACTTAAGATTTGGCATAATATATTTAAAAAGTATAAGTATATTAATCTTATATTTTTGTCGGTAATAACAAGGAAAGACTTCAGTTTAGGTCCATAAAGAACACTGATGACTGTTAAATGTTTATGTACCACTGCTTTCGGAATGTAGTATTCTACAAAGAAGAACTGGCAAGCATTTTCATAGTTCCATACTTTTCGCGGAGACAAAAGAGCCCAGTTCACAAAACATCGATGAAAATAAAAAATTAAAAAAATATTTAAGTAGAATTATACTTTCGGAATGACTTATTGCTGTTGGCCGCAGGTGGCCTTCACAGCTTCACCGGACAATTGGCGAGCGCAGATGGCTCTCAGCCCAAAAATTAATGCAACGGGCCTAAGGGTGTCCCAGAGTGGGACGCGAACCTCGGCTTAGGGCGTTGCTGGGGGGAGGGCTAGGTAACCTAGTATACGTTTGGGGAGAAAAACGACCGGGCACGTGCCGGTATCGTGAATAGGGACTGGTCGATCCTACAGGGATTCGCGGCGAAGGCCCCCGCCGGCGGGGACGGAATCTCGGTCTTGATGTGTTTAGTGTGTTCTGAAGCAATTGAGATGCTATCATCAAAACATTCAGTTTGACAACAACCACTATCGATATTTGAAATCAAATAATAATACGTTATATATTGAAAAAATGTAAAATGCAGTAAAAATAAAGAAAATGTGCAGTTTTCGTAAGAATTCAAGTGAAATATGACCTCTAGTTGTGAAGTACAAACAAATGTGCAAAAGTATCAGTAGGTAATTATCAAAAATATATAAAGCCAAGGTAACACGTACTTTTAAAGCATCTGTTTAAACGCAACATTAAACTTATGCTAATTTGAAATTTGGATGCTCCGGCGACAATTCATGTCTGTAGTTGTGATTTCGAATTTTTACGCTATGGGGGCATTGGATTGTAACACCACGTGTACCCAATTCGGATTTTAAAAAGTCTCCGAGCTATATTTTTAACACAGGCATTTTTTATTCATTTTATTTTTATTTTTTGTTTTTAGACTCAATATTAAAAAAAATATAAATATTTCTTAATAATAATAATAAATAACACTTAAAATTAAGTAATAAGAAGTGCACAATTAATAAAAGATAGAATACACCACCATGCTCTTACTTATAAGAACCAATATTATATTTACCAACTACATACTAAATGCACCCGAAAACCAAAAAAAATATATTTAACTTTATTAGTATAACTTTGCATACCTACATAAAATATATGTGCATCCAAATGAGAGATAAACAGTGCTTTAGGGCAAAATAGAAAATGAAGCCAATCGGAAAAACTACGATTTGTTTGAAGCGATCTCTGTAACATCACCATAGAGTGAAAAACCTTAGAAATGCAATTTTGCTAGAACTTATTATATTTCTAGATTTGATAAACAATAAACTAGCTAGCTGCACAAACTCACTCAAAAAGTATCCGCAGCAAAAGTCTGCCCATCGCGTCAGTTGGGCATAATTTTCATTCATAATCACGTCGCTCGCTACATGTCATAATGGCATAGTACTGTGCTCGTGCTTTTGATACATGTCATAATGGCATAGTAGTGTGCTCGTGCTTTTGATACATGTCATAATGCATAGTACTGTGCTCGTGCTTTTGATACATGTCATAATGACATAGTACTGTGCTCGTGCTTTTGATACATGTCATAATGGCATAGTAGTGTGCTCGTGCTTTTGATACATGTCATAATGGCATTGTAGTGTGCTCGTGCTTTTGATACATGTCATAATGGCATTGTAGTGTGCTCGTGTGTTTTTGATTTTGTACTCTTTCAATGACCCGTTGGGGTCAAAATTTAAATGAATAATTTTACGTTCTAAATATAACACTAACTAAACGTATGAGTCATGCGGCTCGTACATTTTTTGGTTGACGTTTCTTCGTGATTGTGCGTCTAGTTAGTTCATTGTTTATCTAAGGTTTCTAGGAAGAAAACCTTTTTTTTCGTGTGCACTCTTTGCTGTTTGCCGCAGGTAGCCTTAACAGCTTCACCGGGCCAATGGCGAGCGCAGATACTATCAGAACTGTCAGCTAAAAAAGTGTACACTTTTCTACACTTTTTTAGGCTGACAGTCTATAAGCCGAGGTTCAAGTTCCCTGTCCCACTCTGGGACGTCCGTGAGGCTTGTTAAAAAATTTTGAGACTAGGATCAGTGTTGTCTTACTATCGATAACTGACCTTGAAAATCTTCTATACTATCGATAGCCAGATACAATAGTATCGATACTAGTGATATTTATTTTATTCTTCATTGTACACTTAAAATATACATAACAATATAGTAATAAATAAAATACAATATGCGGCCTTATTGCACATGGCAATCTCTGCCAGGCAACCTTTGGATGGATTATATAGATTTGGGGTAAACAAGTGTACGTAAAATCACATAATAAATACACTAATAAATAGAAATAGATAAGATAAAAATTCTTTATTGCTAATAAGAAAAAACATACAACACAACAAGTAACCACAAAAACGAGTACTACGAAGGCGACCTTATTGCTAAGGTAGCAATTTCTGCAGGCAACTTTGGGTATAAGAAAATGTTTATAGATAGATATATATAAATACATATGTATATAAAATCAATACATACATATTAATTATCCCAATAGTATTCAAGCTTACGGGACTATCTACACTATTGTTTTTCCTAAATATCGATATCGATAGACTACCTATCAACGCACAACACAGTCCGAGTCATCTGCACTCGCCAACTACCGGTGAGACTGTAAAAAGCACCAACAGCTGTCATCAGAAAAAACTTTAGACTTACATGCAATGTATAAAGTGATTGATCAGCTGCACCCGTCCAGTTTGTTGTTGTTGTCGGCATCATGCATCTTGAAGTAGTGGAACTGCAACTCCTGCTCGGACATCTTGGATGTGTCGATGGGTACGTCCATGTGCTCTTGGATGTGCCTGGAATAATGCTAGATTTGGGGCATCGGTCTTGTAAGATAGCCTATGGTGGATACTAGGTGGTAGACTCGATACTGGGTCGTCTAGGTAGGTACCACCGCAGTGCCAGATATCGTCCCGTGAAACAAGAGTGTTATGCACTTTTGTGTTTCGGGATGAGGGCACTGTAGCTAGTGAAATTACCGGGTATAAGAGACCTAACATCTGTTGTCTCGGTTGACGGGCGCAGTGCGGCATTAATGGAGACTAATAACTGTCTGTCAGTTGTTGGTCTCCTTCAATGCCGCTCTGTCATGGTCTGGCGTATTACTTATCATCAGGTGAGCGTCCAAACCGTCCTGTACACTTATAACATTAAAAAAAATGGGTAAGTCATCATTTTTTGCTGTTTGCCGCAGATGGCCTTAACAACTTCACTGCAGATACTATCAGAACTGTCAGCCTAAAAAAGTGTATACTTTTCTCCCCAAACATATACTAGGTTTACCTAGCCCTCCCCGCAACGCCCTAAGCCGAGGTTCCAGTCCCGCAAATGTTGCCACTACAGTTTTAGAAAAAGGGCTTTTTGAGAAGCTAAAAAAGTGATAGGGCTAGATTGAGCATCAATAAATTTTCGGTTCTAAAAATTGCTGAAATCATCATGCCATGAAGCCTTTTTTTAGAGCGTCCAAAAAAGACCGATGGAATAGAAAAAAAGTACTTGTTAGCATATCAAATCTTCATAATTTGGTAATATTTCCAAGACAGTGAAAAAGAGCTAGATTGCTCTTTTCGGGCTAAATCGTTAAAAAAGGAGTTGACCTATGAAATGAATGAATGAATGAAAAGTGTTTATTCAGTTTAGGTCCTTACAGAACACTTATGAATGTCAAATGAAGCTACCACTGGTTCGGGAGGTAGTTTTCCACTAAGAAACCAGCAAGAAACTCAGTAGTTACTCTTTTCAAAAAAAATTGTGTATAGATCAGAATCATTTGTAATCAAAATAATTATATAAAGCAAATTATTTTTTCAATTTTTATCATATTAAGTATTGGTAAAAATATAATTATCTACAAAAGTGCTAGATCTAGCTACAAAAGGGCAACACTGAGGTCAGGGTCATGGCCTTGTAGCAATGCCTGTGAGAGAGTTAGGGCACAAGCTATGCAACACAGCCTATCGTAAAAGACGAAATCCATTTATTGAAATTAGGCTTACAAAAACCACTTTCGAATGTCAAAAAATACAAAAAAAAAACATTTAAAATTCCAAAGTATTACCTACACAAATAATGATTTTGATACTTGAATAAAGCGCTTTGGTGTTTCTATGGCTAGGTTAGGGTACAGGTCTCACAGAGCATCTGGTTGGGGGTCGTCCTACTTTTCGTTTTTCGTTACACTCTCACATACGATAAAAATAGTCTTAAAAAATATAAGCTTACTCTCTCTCATGTGCGATGTTCGACGGATTCAACAGTTGAGGATCTGTAACAGAAAAAAAACGATTAGTCTTTTCTGTCCGAGCTTTAAACATTTGAGCAATGCGTCCTACCCGTGTTAACATACGCAGCTGAGACATGGACACTGACTGCGGGATGGGTTCAAAATCACTTAAAGCGTAACGGAGCTAGCTGTGGGTTTTCTTTGTTATATATTTAAGAAGAAAGAAAAATATTATTTGGTGCAATAAAAATTGTAACATGTCATTCCTTAATATGTATTAAAAATAATAATAATGCTACCAAAACAGTGGCCACTCAGCTAATGCCAAGACAGTTTTGTCAAGGCGTTGGTTTCTGTATTTCGCAGACTAGGGACAGCGATCTGGGGTTCCTTTTTAACGGTTTGTAGGATTTTTTTTCATCATCATCAGCTCATTAAACGTCCCCACCGAGGGGCACGAACTTACACGTCCACGCGGGCCCAGTGCGGGTTGGACGACTTCACGCACAACCTTTGAATCTCTTCGCAGGCATGCGTTTCGAAATCATATGTACGGTATCCGACGCTCTTGCGGTGAAGGAAAACATCGTGAGGAAACCTTCACGCACGCCTGCGAAGAGATTCAAAGGTTGTGTGTGAAGTCGCCCAATGTGTACTGGGCCCGCGTGGACGACTAAGGCCTAATCACCCTTTACGGGTAGGCTCGTGAGCTGATGATGAAGATACCGCGGGGCACAACTAGTTTATAAGGCGTGTTTCCCTTAGGTGGGTGGTGTGCGTTGCACACGGCGCCGCGGTGGTAGGGTGCCGCTCGCCGTTCGCACTATAAGTTCCTACTAGACTGCATGCTTGCTAGGGGCGCTAGGGTAACGTTTGCACACGGGCGCCACATGACCTAGAGACGGCAATGTACAAATCTTTATTGCACTCCATAAGTAACATAGATGTTAACACAACATCATCATCATCAGCTCATTAAACGTCCCCACCGAGGGGCACGTGCCTACCCGTATAGGGTTAAAACAATATAGGTAAGTACAATTAATCGTTTGTCCGCCAATATCGCTTTAAGGCGTCAGACACAATAGATTTTCTATTATGTCTGGATTTCCGGCGTTCAAAAGGTTAAGGAGCCTGTGGCGCTCAGCAAGTAGGAGAGACGAGGACTCAACTTGGACGGATTTACGCAAAAATGATCCAACCCACAAGGAGGTCAAAAATGAGCTAAGTATACCAAACTGGTCTCTGGGGTGTAAATTTGGCTTTAGTATAAATACCATCAACAATAAATACATACTGAACATAATAATCGATGGTCGTTACCATACCACATGTATGGCACTTACGTTTTTAAGTTACTCAAAAACGACTCAGTCTCCTTGGATTCATATAGAAAAAAATCCATTCAAAAGGAAACGACTTCAAAATAATATATCAAATTGAATCCAATACACTTGACTCCTTTTTGATAATATACACTTATTATACAATAACTAATGTGCAAATAAAACTTAAACTTCAAACTCTCAAATGTGTCATTTTGTGGGTTTGATCCATAGATTTAAAATTAGTACGCGACGCTTACATTATTACGTCAGGTCTTCACGTCGACGATTCCGCAATGCTTAAAGACAAAAGTCTTTGAGCAATGCGTCCTACCCGTAATTACATACGCAGCTGAGACATGGACACTGACTGCGGGATTGGTTCACACGTTCAAAGTCACTCAACGCGCAATGGAGCGAGCTATGCTCGGGGTCTCTCTTAGGGATAAGATTAGAAATGATTTAATCCGTAAGAGAACTAAAGTTACCGACATAGCCCGCCGGATCAGCAAGTTGAAGTGGCAGTGGGCTGGTCACGTATGTCGCAGAACTGATGGCCGTTGGAGCAGACGAGTTCTGGAGTGGAGACCGCGTCTCGGCAAGCGTAGCGTAGGACGCCCTCCAGCCCGATGGAGCGACGACTTGCGAAAGGTCGCTGGTGGAGGCTGGATGAGGAAAGCGGAGGACCGGGATATCTGGCGCAAAATGGGGGAGACCTATGTCCAGCAGTGGACTGCGATAGGTTGAATAGGCTTACATGATACCTGAAGCGTTGGTTGGATCCTTTTTGTGTACATACCATCTGATTATTAAAACAATAAAATCAACATACCTCCGTGATGGTCATGGCTCGGCTGTTGTACAGGCACTGGCTGTGGGACTTGCTGGGGAACTTGCTGGGGAGCTTGCTGGGGAACTTGTTGGTACTGTTGCTGTGGGGCTGATATTGCTGTTGCTGATATTGTTGTTGAGGTGGCTAGTCGACGAGGAAAGATAACAATTAGATAAAGATAAAAATAAGAACTCTTTATTGATACTGAAGACCCATGTGGTGTCAATGGTTGAGACCACAGATTTCCCAATACAGGAGATGGGGCAAGCCGCGTTTAAAGTGCGACCAATGTAAGCTCAACGAGCATACACTGGCTGCCAGTTTACGCTCTGTGAGACGAGTCAAGACGCACGAATATTAGAAGCAATTACCGTTTTTTCCAAAATGCCATCCTGTGCAATTGTACTGCTGCTTGATCACAGCTGGTAACCAAGTCAAGCTGCATGATGCGCAGTTCGGTTTAGACCGGGCCTATCAACCGAGGCCGCTTCTATGCCTCAAGCAGACTGTCCAGTACTATTACCACCAGAAATACTCCTGTATATGCATTGTTTTTGGACCTGTCAAAAGCTTTCGATTTGATTCAGTATGATGTATTATGGAAAAGCTTTGTAATGATACGGATTTACCACATGAATATATTTCGATTTTAAAAATATTGGTATAGTAATCAACGTAACTATGTAAAATGGTCCGGTGAGCTTTCAGACATGTACAGATTGAATGTGGCGTGAGACAAGTGGTATAACTTCTCCAGCCTTTTAATTTGTACATGAATGAACTGATTGTGGAGCTCAGCAGCGCTGAGTTGTGTTCGATTGACGGTACCTTGGTCAACAAACATAGGTATGCTGACGACATGTGCTGCTGTGCCCCTCCATCCAGCGCTTCAAAAGCTCGTTGTATATGTGAGCGTTATGCGGAAGCCCATGGCCTAAAATCAATGCGTCCAAAAGTGAATTGCTTGTCTTTTAAAGCTAATAAAAGACATACAAAGTTCCACCGAAAGCTCAATGCACTTATTTTAAACAAGTGCACATTTTAAATACCTGACATTGTGTCACCGACACGCTCAAGGATGACCTAGATATGGAACGAGAGCGCAGGGCATTGTGTGTTAGGGCAAATATGTTGTCACGCAGGTTTGCACGCTGCACCAAAAAGTTAAGATCACATTGTTTAAAGCTTATTGTCACTCGCTTTACACGTGCAGCCTATGGATAAATTACACCCAAGGAACATACAAGGCCTGCGCACTCAATATAATAATGCGTTCAGGTGTCTGATGGGCTGCCGCGACACTGCAGTGCGTCAGGGATGCTAGCAAATGCGGAGGTCGATAGTTTTTCAACCATAATTAGAAAGCGCATTGCATCCCTGATCCATCGTGTACGCGGCAGCACCACAGCCTTCTACAGACGGTCGCGGCGAGATTGACGTGGACAGTGTCATCATGCAACATTGGACCCGCGTTCATATCGCCAAAGACTCTAAATTACAAATCAAGAATATTGTTCTAACATAGTTGTTTAAGTTTCATTGTTACTAACACTATGGACTCACGTTTCGAAATAAATGATTTTTATTTTATTTTTATTTATTTTAACATGCCATCATCGCAATGAATCAGTAAATTTACCAAGAAATATAATAACTTTTCACAGGTAAGAACCGAAAAGAAATTGCGACACTGGGACTGCCTATAAACTTGGCGGCTTGTCCAGTCTAATTGTATATTCGGATGTCTGTGGTTGAGACGTTGGCTCTCACACCAAGGATTCTGGGCGAAGAAAGACAATAAGAAAATGATGGTAGGAAATAAAAATAAGAAACAGTCATTATTGATATTGAAGACCCATGTGGTGTCAATGGTTGAGACGTTGGCTCTCACACCAAGGATTCTGGGCGAAGAAAGACAATAAGAAAACGATGGTAGGAAATAAAAATAAGAAACAGTCATTATTGATATTGAAGACGCATGTGGTGTGATTGGTTGAGACGTTGGCTCTCACATTAGGCCGCACAAACATTTGTGTATGTCTGTTTCTTGGGACAATATCTGGCACAGCTTTGGTACCTACCTAGAAGACTCAGTATTTAGTCTACTAACTAGTAAAACCTTCTTCAGTTCTCCACTATTAGAGAGAGGCTAGTAGGATCCAGTTCGGCTGGGCAGCATTAGACAGGCTATGTCAAGTCAACATACACTTTTTATTTTTATTCACACAGCACCATCTAGCCCCAAACTAAGCATTAGCCTGTAGTATGTGTACTTTAGAATGGATAAACATACTTATATACTTTTTTTATATATGCATATTATACAAAGAAAACACCCAACCAATACAAACAGCCATGTTCATGCACACAAATGTGTGTACTGCCTCGGATTGAACCCGAAACCATTGGTGTAATAGCGGATGTCTCAACCATTACACCAGATGGTTATCTATACTAATATATAAAGCTGAAGAGTTTGTTTGTTTGTTTGTTTGAACACGCTAATCTCAGGAACTACTGGTTTGATTTGAAAAATTCTTTCAGTGTTAGATAGCTTATTTATCATGGAAGGCTATAGGCTATATATCATCACGCTACGAGTAATAGAAGCGGAGCAGCAATGAAGAATGTTTCAAAATCGGGGGTATTTTTTCATCTGGGGTAAACGGTTAAAGTTACACAAAAGTCATGTATGAGAGTATTGTTCTCCTTTTAAAGGTCTACAAAAAAGTCTGCGAGAGCATATGTCTATCTTTTAAGGTAAGCTCACTATAACATATTTTTTGCTAAAAAAAAATCTGAAATTGACCCCGAAACCTTCAAAGTTGGAGGGAGGGGAAATCATATGTATAGTGATAAATGAAAGTACCGTGTTATCCCGAATTTAATGCGAGCGAAGCCGCGGGCAAAAGCTAGTCAGTAATAAGAGTACTCACTTGTTGTGGTGGAGGTGGTGCTTGGTAATTCTGTAAAAAAAAATACATTCAATTGAATCTATGAAATCTCTTTGTGCAGATTTACTTCATAACCACTTAGTCTTCTATCAATAAATATGTTAACTGTTCAAATGTAGCTTGCGCGTAGACAATAGATACATGTATTGTGTGATGTGAGTTTACATCCCTGCTACATGTGATCAATTAAGTAGACTTACATGTTTTAAACATAAATAATTATGATTTATGTAGTTAAAAAAAAATTAACAGGTGTTGAAAATCTTGATAGGAATTTATCTAGTCAATAAGAAAACTTGCTTTGAACTTTGTTCCACATTATTACAATGAAAAATCAATGAAAAACTTGGAAGTTCTGGGTCTGGTTAGGGTTATATTTCTAAATTTGATAAACACGTACCTGATAATTTTGTGGCGGGACACCAGGAGCCACTTTATTTTGATATTGTTGTGATATCGAGCACTGAAGAACTGCAGCAAAAAATATGAATCTAATCATTTTTAACCTGAAACACAAAGAAATCGGCTTCTTATAACTCAAACAGAGTACGAACACGCTTGCTGTAACACGTAGTATTATTCAAAACAGCTTTTAAGCGTAAATTCACCGTGGCAACTTAATTTAAAATAACTTTTCGACAAAATCATTAGTTGCACGGAATCCGTAACGTTGTATGTAAAATCGATTTTTACCTTGAAATGTAAACTATATACGTGGACTATTATAGCAGCAACCTGCCAATAATATCTCTTATTAATATTAACGCAAGTAGGAAGCGAGTTTTGGTAACGTTTTCAAAAGTATAGAAATTCTAAAGTCAGCAGTACACGTCAGTCGTTTTTGACGTTGACATTTGCGTTTCATTCACACTGTTTGTGTGAATGCCACGTGTAATTTAATAAAATTGTTAAAATCGTTTTTATTTGTCTAGGATAGACAGTAAAAAATATTTTTATAATAGACGTCCCAATCAATTTAAAGTATATAAGGAGACTTCTCTACTATACTATACTATTTTAAATGCAGTGTTATGAACACCAGTACGATCTAATATTGCAAAAACTATTTTAATAATATCAAAACTTAACACAGGAAACACAAACAAGTTTCTTTTTGTAACAATAAATCGGAAACTCGGAGGAATCAAACAACAATAATTGTTTTTTAACGTTTGTAATGATGACACGTGAAATAAAAGTTCAACTAACAGAGTGAAATTATACTTTGGTAACAAACATCTTAAATAAAAATTATTTCGTAAGATCCTGAAAACTGCATGTACTTAATTCAACTGTTATCTGTTTTTAATCTAACAATGAAGAAAATATTGGGTGACTAACAGAAAATATGTCTGTCTAATCGACCACCCATATGGTTTAGCGGTAGAGACGTCGTTGGCTACTACACCAAGGGTTCCGGGTTCGAACCCCGGGCGGCAGTACAATCAATTGTGTGCATGAAAATGTCTGTTTGTATTGGTTTAGGTGTTCTATATATATATTTACAAAATATATATATAGGTATGTATTTTTATCCGTTGTTTAGTACACATCTTTTTCATCCGTTCGTTTCATCATTTTTATCCGTTGTCTACTACAAGCCTCATCCTTCACGCTTAACGTGGGGCTAGATGGCGCTGTGTAAATGTCAGCGGATATTTATTATTATTAATTCTGTGGTTGTTTTGTTTTATCATAACCATAATTTTAGCCTTTGGATGTCCACTGCTGGACATAGGCTCCTCCAATGTTTTCCATATGTACCGATCTGAGGTTATGATGATCATCCACATCTTACCGGCGACCTTAATCAGGACATCCGTCCATCTTGCTAGTAGACGTCCTACGCTGCCCTCCCGGTACGTGGTCTCCACTCAAGAACCTTTCTGCTCCAACGACCATCTGATCTCCGGGCTATGGCCTGCGCATTTCCACTTCAGCTTGGCGACCCGGGTGACTATGTCGGTGACTTTAGTCCGCCTACGTATCTCCTCATTCCTGAGTCGATCTCATAGGGAAAACCTATGCATGCCAATTACCGGGTATAAGAGACCTTACATCTGTTGTCTCGAGTGACGGGCGCAGTGCGGCATTGATGGAGAATAATAACTGTTCACCAGTTGGTCTCCTTGGCTCTGTCATGGTCGTATCGCTTACCATCAGGTGAGCGTCCTCCTGTACACTTTGTAACATAAAAAAGCATCTCCCCCAACATCGCTACTCGATTTGTTTATTAATTTATAATTAAAAATCAATATTATTATATAAAAATTTAATTTCTCATAATAACAAATATGGCACATAAAAAAAGTTGAAGGTTTATAGATATTTATTCAGTCATAAAGATTACAAAAATAACTTAAATGTGTTACAGAGAGATATTCTTTTAATATTTTGCAATCCAATGCTGGACAAAGATGATGGATGGTATGAAGGAGCACCATTGGTAAATATGCATATACTATCTCTTTCTCCAAGCGAAGTCCACTGCTGGACATAGCTCTCGCCCATTTTGTACTAGATATCCCAATCCTCCGCTTTTTTCCGTTTTTCAATCTGCCACCCTGATGCTTAAGATATTTAAAGATCCGGTTATTAAGTACTAACAATTAAATTATTACAAAATAATGGTCATTATCATAATATAAAAATATTAAGTAAATAACATCCAATACATATAATTTTTTACTAAATATAAAAATACATATGAATAGTCTTCGACAATTCATACAGCGCCATTTAGGTCAATTTCAGTTTAATGAAGAGCTTGTATTAACGCTTTGTTATACAATGAACTATCTAGGTGCACAATCTCATTCAAAGTGTCCGCGGCAAGTCTGCCCATCGCATCGGTTGGGCAGAAATTTCATTCATAACACGTCGCTCGCTTAATTTGTAGTGTAACAAAATACCCTGAACATTTTGATAGTGTTTTAAAAAGCTAAAACATTTGAAATGCTCAAACTTTACCTATTATATTGTATCTTATCTGCAGCTCATTACGCCCCCCCCCCCCCGGCTCCGAGCCTCCCTTTATTAGGATAAGGCCTTAGTCGTCCACGCGGGCACAGTGCGGATTGGACGACTTCACACACAACCTTTAAATCTCTTCGCAGACGTGCGCATCCGTGCCTCAAAAACGAACCGCCGAATAGAGTAGGTACAGTTTGAACTTTTTTGTTTAGGTAAATGTACTCTCATTCGAAATATGTTTATGTGTGCTGTCACAGCACTCGAAACACTTTTTTCGATTGTTTTGTGAGCATATCACGCATCTATTCTTTTTTGTCCTATCCTATTCAACCTATCGCAGTCCACTGCTGGACATAGGTCTCCCCCATTTCGCGCCAGATATCCCGGTCCTCCGCTTTCCTCATCCAGCCTCCACCAGAGACCTATTCTTTTTTACATCATTGCTTTTAATACAAAAACTGGCCGAATTTTGCCACACTTTTGTGGCCAAATTCGGCCAGTATCTCTCCGTCCGACTCCGTCCGTTTTTTATACATCCATGCTTAACACATTAACAAAAACTAAATAAAAAAACATCATCAGCTTATAACGAACTTATGCAGGGCAATGGACTTTCCGAACAAAATAACTATGGATAAAACATTTTTGTCTAGAAAATGGCCTTTTCATTTCCTAAATAATTTTCTTCACAATAGAAACTTTTTTCCTTTTCCCTTCCCCGTCAACTTGAACGACCAAACCTTCGAATTCATTCGCCAAAAATTCAATGCAATCCACTTCATCTTTCGTCAAACCATTGGGCAAATCGAATTTCGCATACTCTTGCCTTCCCGCCAAATCTTGACACATGTCACACGGACGCCATTTTGGAAATCCTCGTCAACGTCAAAGTTTTTTTCTTTTTTCACGTCCGTTTTGAACGCGTTCTGCCAGAGTTCTTTCTCTTTCACCGCGGAGGTTTTAACATAACTATCTAGTTCGGCCAACGCTTTACCTATTTCTTTGTTTTTAGGTTCCATTTTCAGCGCTTTCTTATAATACTTTAAAGCGGCTTCGTGTTTGTTTAACATTTCGTGCGCTTTGCCGCAATAGAAAAGCGCTTTGCAATGATTATCTAGATTGCTTATTCTATCGAGATTTTCGCACATTATGAATACATATTTTGGTTTTTTCAATTTATAATAACAAACACATAGGTTTATGTATACGGTAATTTTTAATTTTTTAATGTCCTCCTCTTCTGATTGGCTGGTTGGTCTTGATAGACCCAGTACCGTCATGGATTGTTGGTAATTCTTGACTGCTTGTTTGTATCTCTTCTTTGTGAACAACTCTTTCGCTTGGGAATGGAGTACCGTTACTGTTTTCACTGTGACTGCGTACTTGGTCTGCTCGTCCATAAGGTAAGTCGTTGAATCTGTAACAATTAAAAGTATTTATTTCCACATACATACTATTATTGCGTCGGTGGCTCAATGGTGTGGACTGTCGCCCTCCTACCGGTAAGGCTGAAGTTCAAATCACGTACCAATGTGTTTTCGAATTTTCGAAATTATATGTACGTTATCCGACGCTCTTACGGTGAAGGAAAACATCGTGAGGAAACCTTCATGCACGCCTACGAAGAGATTCAAAGGTTGTGCGTGAAGTCGTCCAATCCGCACTGGTCCCGCGTGGACGACTAAGGCCTAATCACCCTATACGGGTAGGCTCATGCCCCTCGGTGGGGACGTTTAATGAGCTGATGATGATGAACTTCAACTGCAGTGTGATGGTGATATAAAACTATGTCCAGCAGTTTGAAAAGAGAGATCGAATGAAAAACATGTAGGTAGAGAGTGACAGATAGACAAAGAGGCAGATACAGAGAAAGAGTGTGGGAGAGAGGCAGACACATCTATCATACATCATATTCATCATACATTTCTTCATCAAACAAACAAAAGAATATTTACTATTGACGAGGCAGCATGGTCTATCCTATTCCAAATGGAAAGAATATAAAAAATATTTCTCTAATTAATGATGTATTTCAGCACTAATCAAATGAGAGCCATCTGGACTCGCCAATTGCCCGGTGAAGCTGTAAAGGCCATCTGCGGCCAACACCGTTAGTCAGTTCGACAAGAAAAACTAATCAGATCATTTATTTCAAATATAAAATCCATACTATGTATAATCTAGTGGATTTTATTAAATCTTAAAATTAACAAAACAATAAAATAAAATAAAGTGATACAATAAAACATTCATCATCATCAGCTCATTAAACGTCCCCACCGAGGGGCACGAGCCTACCCGTATAGGGTGATTAGGCCTTAGTCGTCCACGCAGGCCCAGTGCGGGCCCATCGTGAGAAAACCTTCATGCACGCCTGCGAAGAGATTCGAAGGTTGTGTGTGAAGTCGTCCAATCCGCAAATAAAACATTAATTATAATGAAAATTCACCAAATTTTTCAATCACTTAATTTAAATAATCCATTAAAATTAAAAAACCATCAAAAAACAATTCAACCTAAATAAATCCTAAATAAACTAACCTGGCAGCAGCATGGTCGTCTCTAACGTCGCACACAGAAATGGCAAATAGCGCCGTCTCAGGTTTCACGCGAGGCGGGGCGCCCCTCTCTCCCCACGCTAACCTAGGTCTTATTAGTAGCAGAAAACGGGCTTGTGGCCCTCGAACGGTTGTCAGGCCTATCTCGATACCTGGCAGACAACGGCCTGTGCCTAGACGTAGTTTCTGTGGGCAAAAGTATAAAATTCAGCAATAATGTATACATATAAATTAATTTAGTCTGTTTGTAATATTGAATTCAAATCAAAACTACTTCTATCATGGTCAGGCGCATCCACAGATTTCCCAATACAGGAGATGGGGCAAGCCGCGTTTTTAAGTGCGACAAATGTAAGCTCAACGAGCATACACTGGCTGCCAGTTTACGCTCTGTGAGACGAGTCAAGACGCACGAATATTAGAAGAAATTACTGTTTTTTTCCCAAAATGCCATCCTGTGCAATTGTAACATGCCATCATCGCAATGAATCAGTAAATTTACCAAGAAATATAATAACTTTTCACAGGTAAGAACCGAAAAGAAATTGCGACACTAGGACTGCCTATAAACTTGGCGGCTTGTCCAGTCTCATTGTATATTCGGATGTCTGTGGGCGCATCACTTACCAGTCTTACCACTAGGTGACCGTCCCATTCATGTTGAAAACCACCAATGTTCCACCAATGTTATTAAAAAAACTTGTATTTGTGAATTAATAACAAGTCTATACTTTCAGTGGTCTAACTGTGTCATATGCCCAAGATTATCATCATCAGCTCATTGAACGTCCCCACCGGGCACGAGCCTACCCGTAAGGGTATTCAGGCCTTAGTGGTCCACGCGGGCCCAGTGCGGGTTGCCCGACTTCACGCACAACCCTTGAATCTCTTCGCAGGCGTGCGCAGGTTTCCTCACGATGTTTTCCTTCACCGTAAGAGCATCGGATAACGTACATATAATTTCGAAAATTCGAAAACACATTGGTACGTGGCGGGATTTGAACCTCAGCCCTCCCGGTAGTTGGGCAACAGTTCACACCATTGAGCCACCGACGGATTTTCTCTTTGTATGATCGCATTGATTTTGGACAGATATAATATATTTACCAAAGGTGCTCCTTCATTCATGGTGAGGGTTGAATCAAATGGTATCTTTTTCTGCTCCCAATAGGCCGCATAGTGCATCGTCACCAGAGCATCCACAGGAACTAGGGGTCCTGAGCCTGCAATCATCAAACAGCCTATATATACCTTCTGCTGGCCACAGGCTGGGGTATAAACCGTAACTTGGGCCTGATGCGGGACCGATGGCCAGGTCCGAAGCTCAAGATTTAATATTTCTCAGTATCTCTTAAATGATCATTATCATCATCATCATCATCATTACAGCCCAATTATGTCCACTGCTGAACGAAGGCCTCCCCTAATGATTTCCACGCGGACCGATCCCTTGCAGTTGACATCCATCTGCTACCCGCCACCTTAACCAGATCATCCGTCCATCTGGTTGGGGGTCGACCTACGCTTCGCTTTCCGTTACGTGGACGCCACTCGAGAACCTTTCCGCCCCATCGGCCATCGGTTCTACGCACTATGTGCCCTGCCCACTGCCACTTCAACTTGCTAATCCTCATGAACTTGCTAAGGATCATTATCGTTGACTGTCAATTGTCCGAACCGGTTAGAAAACACAAAGACCAGATTGTTGTATATAAAGGCATAGATATCAACGATAGCAGAGCTCTGGGACACGTTATAGACCCATATGAGCTCAATGGAACGACGTTGGAGCCATTGCCCATGGAGGAGTCGGCACCGGCACCTGTCGGTGCATGCCCGCCGTCGGAGAGGGAGGACGGGCGCGGGTCGGCGCCGCCGTCACCGCGAGCCCGGACCTCAGAGTCACGTCACTATGAGGAGAGGAGTCCGCCGACCCACCTCCAGTTCTGATGGTCAACACTCCGAAGCGGAAACAAAAAACCAAGAAAGGTCAAAACGGACGCGTCCTCAAATAGACTATAAACAGTTCTTTTGAAGTTTTATACATAAGCATCAATTAAATGGGGAGAGATGTTAAGTAGGTAATAACTATTATAAGTGTAACCTATAGACAAGGATTGCGTGGCTGCGCCCTCGCACCTTGTTTAACTTGTTTCCGAATAAACGGGCAGTGCGTTGACAGCCGTCTTGTGTTTCACTCGTTCCCTGCGTCCGCATACATTCCAATAATAAATTAAATAGACGCACAATCATAAAGAAATATCAACCAAAAAGGTCAGGTGCGAGTCGGACTCGCCCGTGGAGGGTTCCGCAGCAGCAAGTAACATAAATAAAGTATTTTTATTTACTCGGTCACCTACTACAGTTTTGATATTAAAAATAGTGGTTCACCGTTTATGACATATAAAAAAAACTACACACCAGAAATTGTTCAAACTAAATTTCGTTGTTAGATTTTATGGTAATGTACATCATATATATATTTTTTCCAACTTTGCAAGTGTCTCTTGCGCAAACTTTTCAATTTATAAAAAAAATATATTAGAAACCTCGATATCATTTTTCAAGCTCTACACATTGATACCCCACATGGGGGGTATGATAAAAAAAATTTTGAGTTTCAGTTCAATGTATGGGGAACCCCAAAACTATTCATTTTTTTCAAGTTTCTTATTAAAACCTAATAGCGGTTCACAGAATACATATACATACGTACAAAGTTTGAATAATGTAGTGCTTATAGTTTCGGAGAATAAAGGAGTTGTATTATTCGGACGGACGGACACAGTTGACTCTTGACGAATCTATAAGGGTTCCGTTTTTGCCATTTGGCTACGGAACCCTAATTACCGAGCCGTTTGACACATTATTATGTTGACTTATTATATAGCTTCCAGACGGATTTCGGCCACAGCGACTGGCACCTAGTTGTTGTTGCGTTGATGTGCTCGCACATGACATAGCCAATCTTTGCAGTAAATGCTCGCCCACAAGTCAGCACGCCCCTAATATAATTATAAAGGATAGCCGCAGGTGGTCCGGCTTTGAGCTCGTCTCGCTTAGCATCAAGCTCTGCTCTATGCTTCTATATGACATAAAATTATTCATGAAAATTTAGACCTTAACGCGTCATTAAATGGGTACAAAATCAAATGCACGAGCATACTACTATGTCACTATGACATATAGCGAGCGACGTGATTATGAATGACAATTCAGCCCAACTTTTAGAACTTCTACACCTACCCTTTTATTTTGTTTTACAGGGAATCCCAGGACTGTATGCCACCTTCAGTTTTATTCAAAAACGATACAAAGGTGGAGGGGGGATTTTAAATCTTAAAAAAGTGCGTTCCATAACACTTGAATGCTTCCTGTTCTTGCAGGACACAAGTGGCATTCAGTATTCTAAAGATAGTAGTAGTAGTAAAACACTTTATTGCTCACAAGTACACAAAAATAAAATTAAAAACAGTAAAATTGTCAATACTGTGGGCAAAGGCGGCCTTATCTCTGCAAGCGATCTCTTCCATAGAGGTAGTGCACAAGCAAAACTGAACAAAAATAATCAAAAGCATATACATAAATAGAACAATACAATATCACAAATATAACTAGATATATACACATATCAATATATGTATATATACATAAAAAAAAATAATACCATATTTAATAGAAAATAACGAAGTTAAACATATAATTTACAAATATATTATAAAATAAATAAATAAGATAGTAATGTTTGTAAAATTCTGTTATTTAGTATTATTATTAAATAAAATGCAATTTTATAATTATTATTCTCCAGGCGTTCGACTTTTCAGTTTTCAGTCACTATTATACCCTGTGTCCAGACAACCCATAAAATTGACATGTTAACTGATTTCCACTTAATCGCCCATTTTCCTCTACAGATTTGAAACCATAGGAGATATGCTGTCAGCAGAAACCAATTTGACAAAAACGAAATTTATTTCTTGTTTTTGCGATTAGTGTCACTCACTTGGTACACCCTAATATAATCTCTATGCACGACCCTGCCCTTGCCAGGTGTAGACTATTCCTAAAACATGGGAACTAATATATTTAAGACCGTCGGTAGCTCGACGGTGTGGACTGTCGCCCTCCTACTGGGAGGGCTGAGGTTCAAATCCCGCCACGTACCAATGTATTTTCTAATTTCGAAAAAATATGTACGTTAACCGACGCTCTTACGGTGAAGAAAAACATCGTGGGGAAACCAGCGCACGCCTGCGAAGAGATTCAAAGGTTGTGCGTGAAGTTGTCTATTCCGCACTGGGCCCGCGTGGACGACTACGTCTTAATCACCCTATACGGGTAGGCTCGTGTCCCCTCGGTGGGGACGTTTAATGAGCTGATGATGATGACTATACTGGGCTCTGATAAAATTACTTATTATTTTTTTCCTATCAACCTATCGCAGTCCACTGCTGGACATAGGTGTCCTCCATTTTGCGCCAGATATCCCGGTCCTCCGCTTCCCTTATCGAGCCTCGACCAGCGACCCGCAAGTCGTCGGTCCATCGGGCCGGAGGGCGTCCTATGCTACGCTTGTCGAGACGCGGTCTCCACTCTAGCACTCGTCTGCTCCTACGGCCCGAGGTTGACCAGCCCACTGCCACTCCAACTTGCTGATCTGGCAGGATATGTCGGTTGTTATGTATAAAACCAGTGGGTACATCCATGATGATAATTGCTAAAGTTTTTGTAGGTAGATTTATACAAATCAATAATAGAGTATAGAGTTTGCTTCCAACCTTAAATGACTTTATCGGTAACTTTAGTTCTCTTATGAATTAAATTGTTTCTGATCTTATCCCCAAGCACAGCTTGCTCGATTGCGCGTTGAGTGTCGTTATTATTATTATTTATACTAAATCCACTTACCCTCTTCCAGAATAAGTATTTTCACATCACCGCTAGGTATACAATCAATCATTTTGGGTAGCGAGCTCATCAAATGAGTGATATTCGGGTGATGACAGCAGTAACTTATCTGTTGTCTCCTCTATATTTTTCAGAGCATCATCTAAAGCACTGCAAACAATAAATAAATCATCATCATCAGCTCATTAAACATCCCCACCGAGGGGCACAAGCCTACCCGTAAAAGGGCGATTAGGCCTTAGTCGTCCACGCGGCCCAATGCGGGTTGGACGACTTCACACACAACCTTCGAATGTCTTCGCAGGTGTGCGTGAAGGTGTCCTCATAATGTTTTCCTTCACCGTAAGAGCGTCGGATAACGTACAAATAATTTCGAAAACACAACGAACAACAAACAGTAGGAGGGCGACATTCACAGACATCCGAATATACAATTAGACTGGACAAGCCGCCAAGTTTATAGGCAGTCCCAGTGTCGCAATTTCTTTTCGGTTCTTACCTGTGAAAAGTTATTATATTTCTTGGTAAATTTACTGATTCATTGCGATGATGGCATATTACAATTGCACAGGATGGCATTTTGGAAAAAAACGATAATTTCTTCTAATATTCGTGAGTATTGACTCGTCTCACAGAGCGTAAACTGGCAGCCAGTGTATGCTCGTTGAGCTTACATTTGTCGCACTTTAAACGCGGGTTGCCCCATCTCTTGTATTGGGAAATCTGTGGCGACATTCTACACCATTGAGCCACAGACACTCTATAAATAACAATAATAATAAATATTCACAGACGTTCAGCACCATCTAGCCTCAACTAAACCAAAGCCTGTAATATGTTTGTTACGCCATGGCCCACCAAGGGAATTGAAGACCGTGCGCCGTCCCCAATTTTCATAAGAAATATGGATTGCGCAATCGACCGCCCAAGGAGCCGACTTAGCACAGGTGCATCGCCGGCTCTACCGCGCCGCGGAACTTAGGAAGGGCACTCTGTTGCCAACATCGAACATTGTCGCGTGTTAATTAATTATAATTTCTTTTATTTTAAATAAATTTATTTAAAGTAAAATCGTTTTTTTTGGAATCTCCACTGCAGCCGCAATTTGTTAGTAAACAACAGATAAACATACTTATATATATGTTTATATAGTTTTATACCATGATTAAAACTTTATACATATAATAAAATAAATAATAATTATACCAATCATCGTCATCATCATCATCCAAGTCAGGGAATGGATTGTCATCAGTCAGTAAGTTGGTGCTTTTCTTGAAATCCATGTCTATATGGAACTCAGTTGCCGAAGTCATCAGTTCTCTGGAATAACATAATAAATATCCCACAACATTAATAACCACTCTGTAACCTATAAAAAGTTTAAAAGAGTAACTCGAGTTTCTTGCCAGCTCTTCTCGAAGATCCTACTTATTCCGAACTGGTGGTAGAGTCATAAAAAAATATGATAATAATAACAATTGACGATTCAAAAGTATTTGTAACAGATTTATTTGAATAAAGATTCTTTTCTCTTTCTTTCTTTCAATAAATATCTCACAACATTTTCATAATACCATCTAGATTTTACCACACAATTTCACTAGGTGGTAGACTCTATACAGAGTCATCTAGGTAGATACCACTACAGTGCCAGATATCGTCCCGTGAAACAGGAGTGCTGCACACTTTTGTGTTTTAGAATGAGGGCACTGTAGCTAGTGATATTGTCAGGTATGAGACCTTAAATCTGTTGTCTCTAGTGTCGGGCAAAGTATGGCGTTGACAGAGAAATAACTGTATATCAGTTGTTGGTCTCCTTCAATGCCACTCTGTCATGGTCAAGCGTATCACTTACCATCAGGTGAGTATCCTGACCATCCTGTACACTAATAACATACAAAAAACACATAGAACTGTTTGCCTTTGATGAAATTATATGCTTAAAATTTTGTCAATAAGAAATAAATACAATCGTAAACATTTTATAATTTAAGCTCAAGAGAAACATATCTTTCATTATTCTCCTATTTAATGTCGTTACTGAAATATTGAAAATAATCCTTAAGGAAAACCCATGTTTGCCAAGTTATTAAGTTTATTTATTAGGGCGGGTTACCCCTAAGTTTATATCTTGAAGAATTAATTTTATACCCAGGTACTTAGTTCTAATGTTTTGTGATAATACTCATACGAACCTTAAATTAATTCCTTTCGAGAAATGTACTGGATCTTTAAAAACTTCATCCATTTTAATTAAATTATATAAAAACAATGAGAATAACAATGAAAATATTTCGCGGGTTTATAAACTTTTTGGACGTAAGATGATAACTTGAAGAAGTGTCCACTGTCAATGTCAAATCTCAACAAGTGTTGTCCTGTGCAGGGTTGCCAGCCCCAACAAAATTCGTGTACCTATTTCGACTTTAAAACTCGTACAATCCAATAAAGTGATTTTTCACTTTAATGCATTGAAAACATGCATGAAAAAACAAATTAAAGCATATTGAGTTCAATATGCTGTCATAATAAAAGGAATTATGTCACAATAAAATAAACATTTGCAAGCTTCTTACTAAAAAAACATCACTTTGGGTTAAAAAGTTTCTAAAAAAATATCATATCAAAAAGAGAAAAATAGAATCCTTTGTTTTTTTTTATGTTATAGGGAGCAAACGAGCAAGAGAGACATCTGATGGAAAGTGTTCAACTCCGCCCATGAACAACGGTGGCACTAGAAGCGCCACCGGTGCGTTGCTTGCCTTTAAGGAAGGAATACGCTCTTTTCTTGAAGCTCTCCTATGTCATATTTGTCAGGAAATACCGCTGCTGGTAGGTCATTCCATATTAGCGAAGTACGTGGAATGAAATTGCGCATAAATCGAACTGTAGTCGAACGCCAACCATCAAGATGATGAAGATGGAATTTCAACTTATGGCGGGTACTCGATGATGAAACTACGCAGCGGTATCTGATCGAACAGATCTTTGGAACACTCCATTGATATGCGATAAAAGACACAGAGACTCGCAACATCTCTGCGCAAGGCTAAGGAATCTAGACATTGGTGATCGACGGATCGTTGACCATCCGCGTGGCTCTTCGTTGTACGCGGTCAAGGGGAAGAAGAAGGTATTTCGACGCTCCGGCCCAAAGATGTGAACAATACTCCATATGAGGGCGCACCTGTGCCTTATAAAGCTGAAGGCGCTGGTGAGTCGGGAAGTACTGCCTAGCTTTTTGGAGCACACCCAGCTTCTTAGACGCCAATTTGGCTTTGTCTTCCAAATGACCGCGAAATTGAACATCACTCGTTATGTCAACGCCAAGAATACCAATGTTCGGCCTTATACTCAAGGGAGTCCTCTCGAACTTAGGACCCATGACAAACGGAACTTTTTTAGTAGTAAATGCATGCTTGTGTCTTAGTGGGGTTGAATGAACTATTTTGTTTTTTCCCCATTGTGAGACATCTTTCAAAGATGCCTCTATTTTTGACACAAGCTCTTTCCGATTGTCTTCCACTGATTGCCCCAAGGGACAAGATCTGCCAAGGTACAGTGCATTCCCAGTACTGTCATCTGCATAGCAACGATAATTGGTAATGTCCAACATATCATTAATATGCAAGATAAACAAAGTAGGGGAAAGCACACAGCACTGTGGAACACCAGCATTAACGGCCAAGGATGCCGAACACGAACCATCGACAACGACTTTAATGCTCCGCTCACTTAGAAAACTGGTGATCCACTTACAGAGTCCCTCGGAAATCCCATAGGAAGGAAGTTTCGCTAAAAGTGTTTTATGCCACACCCGATCAAAAGCCTTCGCAATGTCCAAACTGACCGCCAAAGCCTCATCTTTGCTCACAATTGTGACTGCCCAGCGATGGGTTAAATACACCAAAAGGTCACCAGCTGACCGACCATGGCGACCAATTTCAAGATAACGCAACAATTGAGAATTAACAATGCTTTCCATTGTTTTAGCAAGAAGGGAGGTAATTGCAATAGGTCTGTAATTAGTTGGATCAGAGCGGTTACCTTTTTTTGGGATCGGGTGCACCAAAGCTACTTTTCAACCATCCGGTACTATACCAGCTTTATACGACAGTCTGAATAAGCGCGTCAAGGCAGGGGCTAACTCCGGAGCGCATATCCTCAATACTCGAGCTGGAATTAGGTCAGACCCACTGGACTTATGGATGTCCAGAGATAAAAGAGTTCTACGAACTACCCGTTGGTGGAATACAACCTCAGGCATAGAACTACACACCTAGGTATGGATGGCGGTGTTATTGGGAGATTCCCGATGGTAGACATTATTACCATAGATAGATACGACTAACGTGGAGAATAAATTTTTTATAAATCGGGGTTGTCCCGCTTGACATAGCTACTATACTCTACAGCAAAGTCTTTTTAAAATTGTACAGTCTACAGCAATGATAGCCTTAACGCGACTAATAGAATTTTTGATTCAAGTAGTTCAAGTTCTGATCCATGTCACTAGTTTTTGAAGTTTGGATGGTCATATTATAATAAAATATCGTACCTGTACGAAGTTGTTAGTGTCCTCGTAGCTCGTATATGAGACTACAAATCTCGTATTTGTACGTGGAATCTCATACATTTGGCAACCCTGGTCCAGTGGTCATAAAAGTGACAGTAAAACTTTAGTCCAGAAATGGGTAATTTAAAATTATAGAAATAACATGGGCAAATACATATCAAATACAATTTTCAAACATCTGTGTTGGCCACGTAGATAAACAGGAACATTACAATATTTATAACTTTTCAAATGATTTCGTACGTTTTAGTGATTATACTTGCGAAGTATTCAAATTATATTGAAGGATAAAGTTAGAAAGACAATTTAAATATAATTTCGATAAATATTTGGTATTTAATTATTTGATATAAACCATAGCTTAGAGTATCAAATACTCTAAGTAAGATATATACTATCTTCTTATTCTATTTACTCTGTCTAAGACTTAATAAATCTAAATGTTTTTTGTCAATTTATGTGTTAAAAACGTTATAAAGTATAATGTCACTTTTTTCTTCTTAATCTGTTTATTTTTCGTTAATGTCAATTTGTCATAAATATACATATACTCTTTGATCAAAATCCAATTCAAATTCCTCCTTCGTTCGTGGTGATTTTAAACAAAACCTTGAAATTTCTTATATATTTTTGTTATTTAGTATTGCAAAACTCCTTTGTCACATTAACATAGTGTATGTAAGTCAAATAAGATGTACCCTTTATTATTAATATTAACTAATTTATTGGATCATGTTCGTTATAGCCATGTCATTTACATTAACCTGTTGAGCTTTTATATATGGAGTCTAGTAGCAAAGTATTATAATATAATTGTAAACTAGCTAGTTTCCTAGAACCTAGAATTACAATGCTCAAACCAAATTACTGTATTATTTCGGAGGATAAATATTTTTAATACGCCAGTTGGTTTCGAGTGAAAAGTATATTATAGGGAATCCTTAAATAATTTGACAATACCTACATAAGCCCTAAAAATTTTTCAAATACATGTATTTTGTTCGTATGCTCCAATGATGTAAGAAAGTATAGATTCGTGATATGCTCACAAAACAATCGAAAAAAGTGTTCCGAATGCAGCGACAGCACACATATTTCCAAAGAGCGTACATTTACCTAAACAAAGAGCATACAACTGTATTCTCTTTGGCGGTTCGTTTTTGAGGCACTAATGGCGTATATGCCTTTATATATACAGAATATAATAGGTATGCCTAAAAAGGAAATCCTAATTTAAATAAAAGTATGTCTTAACTCTCAATATAATAATAATTTGTATAAGAAATCATGCCATCATCATCATTTGTTTTGAGTCATCACAGCAGTTAAATTTTTTTGTTAGATATTCTTTCTTATTCTCTAGTAGCATGTGCGTAGACAATAGACTCATTTATTATCTTTTGTGAGTATCCACTCATGCTATGCACAACCACTTTAAGAAAAATTAGTAATTGTATTTTATTTTAATTTACAGTAAAATGGCAGAACCCCAGCCCAATCAAATTATCACCTGCCCATATAATAAGGCACATCAGGTAAATAATTCCTTCAACAGCCACTTCTTATATCTGCTGAACTAAGGGGATTACAATTCAAATGCCACTAAAACTGAATTGATAAAATGACTCCTTTCACTATATAGTGAGATTACTATGAAACTGAAATGTAACATAGAGTTGAAGTAAAAAAATACACCTAGTTACACACAAATAAATAATGTAAGAGCGTCGGTGGCTCAATGGTGTGGACTGTGGCCTTCCTACTGAGAACTGAGGTTCAAATCCCGACACGTACCAATGTGTTTTCGTATTTTCGAAAATAAATGTACATTATCCGACGCTCTTACGGTGAAGGAAAACATCGTGAGGGCTTTGTGTGAAGTCGCCCGCGTGGACGACTAAGGCCTAATCACCTTATACGGGTAGGCTCGTGCCCCTTGGTGGGGACGTTTAATGAGCTGTTGATGAAATAATGTACATACACTCACACAACACAAACCAACCATAATAACACTGTACAAACACATCACACATCAATGCATGCATGTGTTCGTAAAAATATTTGCCAATATTCATAAAATGTTTATAAATTTTTTGACCTTTTTATTCCTATTTTAAGTAAACTTTATAATAATGATTTTATTCTCAAGCTTTAATATTATCAAACCACTAGTTCCTAAAATACAGCCTGACCTATTTTAGGGACTAATGGTAAGAGTTAACCTGTAAATGTTTTTGCTTTATAAAGATTTTATTATTATTACATTGGATTGTTTAGGAAGCAATAAATATAATAATTTTCCTTTTTTTGTTGTCTTCTAAAAATGTACAGAGCAGTACAATGGCGGAAGGGTATTCTACTTGCTGATTAACTTCTTAATCTTAACAATATCCATGGTAATTGGCAACTTCTAAACTCTTCTCTTTTGTTAAATAAATAAATGTGTTTATTTCCAGGTAGAACACTATCGGATGCATATCCATCTGCAGAAATGCCGGAAGCAGCATCCTGATTGCAAGAAGATGATCTGTCCGTTTGACTCAACACATATTGTCAATGACATTGAAATTGATGTAAGTTAACTCTATTTGAACCTCACAATAAAAAAATCAAATCCCACCAAAAAGGTTCAAATCTCGTACCAATGATGTTTCAAATTTTCAAAATTAGTATATCGTTGGAGAACAGGCAATGTACTATTACATACTTGAACTGGGTTTTATCCTTGGCTCTTTGGTGTGGACTGTTGCCTCCGATCTGGAGGGTGCAGGTTCAAATCCCGCCGCGTACCAATATCTCTTCCAAGTTTCGAAATTATATGTACGTTATCCGACGCACCTACGGTGAAGGAAAACATCGTGAGGAAACCTGCGCACGCCTGCGAAGATGTTCAAAGGTTTTACGTGAAGTCTTCCAACCCACACTGGGCCCGCCTGGACGACTAAGGCCGAAACACCCGCGTACGGGTAGGCTCGTGCCCCTCGGTGGAGACGTTTGTTGAGCTGATGATGAACTCTATGTTTCTGGGGTTGGGGTCTGCACTTCATTAAAGTGGACCATTGTGCGTAATTCACTCTCTCTATAAACATTTTTATCATATCATATGTACATTTATAGTTTGATGTCAGTACATACATAGTTGAGAACGTTATGTCTCTCTCTCTCTTTTATTCAACCTGTTGCAGTCCACTGCTGTACATAGGTCTCCACTACGAAAAAAGAATTCTTACAGAGGAATGATTTTTTTAAAAAGAACACAGAAATTAAATGCTTTTCTGTTTTAATTTATTCATTTATTTCTTTCACAGTACCACGTGACAGTTTGCCCTAAACGTATCCTGCTCGATTCGCAATTGTACGTGGTTGACGACGACTGTAGGCCGAAGGTGGAGGTGCAGACGGCACCGTTGCCCAACTTCAACGAGGAGAGCTGGGACGATGTAAGTATCTACATTTATCTAGAAGTCGAAGTTCGAGCAGGAAAAACGTGATGCCCATGCACGAAAAAAGACTAAGACAAGTCTAAGTTTTTTAATGATATAAGTGAACAAGACGGTCGCAACGCTAACCTGATGGTAAGTGATACGCCTGACCATGACCGTGCGGCATTGAAGGAGACCAACAGCTGATAGACAGTTATTATTCTCCATCAATGCCGCACTGCACCCGTCACCCAAGACGACAGATGTTATATCTCTTATACCCAGTAATTTCACTAGCTATAGTTCACTCAACTCTAGTCATGTCCCATGTATTATAAAAATGGGTTAAATTAAATACCATTTGAAGGTTTGTTAGTTTAAAAAAAAATAGCTCAAGCTAAATTGTTTGCAGGAAGTGACCACTTCATATGTTCCTGATTTGTCAAAGAAAGGTGCCCATGTTATTAAGAAGATAAAAGGTGCTACCCCCTCGGAGAGGAGCAGGCCAGATGGAGGGATAAAGAATTACAGGCCTTTGGAGGACAAGTAGGAAACTATTGTTTTGATACCGTCTTAACTGATAAATTGGAAATCGTTTAGATGGACGTTAAAATATCTTCTATCTAATTTTTAGTTGAAATAACTTAAGTGAGACAAATAGAAAAATTTAAATTTTCTTTACATGTGCAAATTTGAAAATCATTTAACAGATGTAATTTTTTTTGTAATATAAATTGAAGTAAAAAAATATGAAACAAGTAGAAAAACTTGAAACTTTCCGAATTATCCAACACTAAGGCTCGTATTCTTGAACGAGACTCAAGCTTTGGTCTTTACTTAAATAGAGTTAGAAAGAGATGCTGCTATTTATCGTATATAGTGCTATCACATTCTTACTCAATTTAAGTAAATATCAACATTGAGTCTCGTTTTGGAATACAGGCCTCAGCATTAATGTTAGACTGATTTTATATCAGGGATGTGCTATGCTTAGTTGTTGTGTGAATGTAGAAACTAAATACTTCAAATATATATTTTTGTTAATAAATAATTTTGTTGGCTCAGTGTTGTGGACTGTCGCCTTCCTACCGGGAGGCTGAGGTTCAAATCCGACACGTACCAATGTATTTTCGAAAAATATATGTACGTTATCCGACGCTCTTACGGTGAAGGAAAACATCGTGGGGAAACCTTCATGTACGCCTGCGAAGAGATTCGAAGGTTGTGTGTGAAGTCGTCCAATCCGCACTGGGCCCGCGTGGACGACTAAGGCCTAATCACCCTATACGGGTAGGCTCGTGCCCCTCGGTGGGGACGTTTAATGAGCTGATGATGATGATTAATTTATCGATTTAGCTTTAGATTAACAATAAATTAACTATATGCACGATCTAACACATAAAGTGTCCGCGGCAGAATTATGCCCAAGCATCAGTTGAGCAGAATTTTCATTTATAATCACGTCGCTCGCTACATGTCATAGTGGCATTGTAGTATGCTAGTGCTTTTGATTTTGTACCCTTTTGATGACGCCTTAAGGTCAAAATTTTAATGAATAATTTTATGTCATATTTATAACATCTGTCAACGTATGTGTTTAGCGACTCTTTTTTTATTGTTATTTCTACGTGATTGTGCATCTACATAGTTTATTGTATATCTTAGAATCTAGCTTTGCAGTATTCTCAATGTTAATTGGACGAATTCATACGCATGGCATTGCAACTTAGCATAGCTCATCGATGGTGTAAAATCAACTTTAATGCAAGAGAAATAAGTGACATTATAGTATACAAGGGCTTCTCATGTTTGACTTATTTGTATAATAACTGTGTAAAATAAAATGTACTGTAAAATGAGAAATAAAAGGCTATAAATAAATAAATAAATAGTATACAAGCAGATGACCACAAAGTCTCTCTTAGGTTAACTGTGATTATATGTACAGTTAAAACTTAATGTCTTGTTAAGTAATTTTAAACTGTAAGAATAAATATGAGTTTAAAATATGGTAACCAAGTGCGTAGCGTAGGAAGCTTGGACTGATGATTTGGAGGCTGGATGAGGGAAGCGGAGGACTGGGATATCTGTAATGGGGGAGACCTATGTTCAGCAGTGGACTGCAATACCTAAAAACTAATGTTATGAGTCATATTTTCAAAACCAGTGAATACTACTTAATAATTTTACATTGAAAAGAAAGAAATCTGTTCATTTTGGCTTCATTAATTTTTCTGTCACTCATTGTTTTTTTTGTCGTCCAACCCGCACTGGGCCCGTGTGGACGACTAAGGCCTAATCACCCTCGGTGGGGACGTTTAATGAGCTGATGATGATGATGATTGTTTTTTTGGTTGTAAGCAAATAAGTGTTTTGTATTGTTGGAACAGTTTATGTTGTCACTGTAAGGCCCGTATACTAGAACGAGGCTCAAGCATTGATGTTTACTTGAATAGACTAAGAAAGAGATAGCTCTATATGATAAATAGCACTATTCCTTTCTAACTCAATGTAAGTAAAGGTCAACATTGAGTCTAATTCTAGGGCCTTAGGCAACCCATGTGGTATAATCGTTGAGAAGTGTTCTATACCAATGGTTCTGGGTTCAATCCCGGTACAGTACTGTTTAGGACCTGTTAAGCTCTGCTTAAGTCGGGGCTAGATTGTGCTGTGTCAGTCAATGAAAACTATGGAACAATGTTTCCTTTTGATAAAACTTGTCCCTGTTATCGCATAGGATCTGATTTAATCATCTGGACAGCCTAAGAAACCAGTTAACATCCATCATCTATTAGCCACGTTAAACAGGTTATCGGTTCTTTACAATCAAAGTCGAAAAATAATTGTTGGTACCTTATATTGATCTTGTAAATGTATAAGTAATATAAGTATTGAATTTTGACTAAGAATTTGTTAATAAATAATTCTGAAGTAAAGTTTGTTTTAATTACCAACTTTTGAAAGCATCTTGGTCAAATTTATTGCAATAAAGTGAAAATAAAATACTTTATTTAGTAAAATATATTATTTCACACTTTGCAAGTATTCCTCATCCATTTTTGCGAACTTTTCCTTCATATCGTCTGGGACTTCCACCTTTGATAGGTCCTCAGCACCAACCTCCTCCTCCTTCTGTATAAGAATATCCACAACATTCTCACAGGCCAGCAATACTTCCGGATCCTTCTCCCACTTGTGGTACTCCCTCAAAACGTAGTACACACCGTTTTCCCGTAAAATCTCCCTCCCTTTGCGTTTCGTACATAACTTATTTAATGTTTCTATTATCATTTTCCGTACATCTACATCGGGTTCTCTACGCTTCTCTTTTGGTAAATATTGTAAGGCTATTGGCAGTTTGTCCATTTCATCGTCCGGATAGTCTTCGTTGCCCATTAATGGGCTCAATAGGTATGTAAGCAGATCCAAATCTGTGTTAAGTAGAAAATCATGGTATTCAGTGTCGAATGATAGGTTTTTTATTGTGCCTATAGCACCACCTTTTCTTATGTACGACTGTTCGTAATTACAAAACGGTAGTATTTTTATTAATGGAATGTGTGGATTTTCCTCGGTCAGCCATTTCCTTATTCTATAACTACAACTCAAGTTACTAATCATTGGCGCTATGTAATGTAAGTTAGAACCTTTCTTATTGAAGTCAATATTTACAAATGCATTTAAAATATCATTTAAATGCGGTATAAATGAATCTAAACACTTCCAACTCGTTTTCGTGTCTTGTTAGGTTGGATAGTATCATGCAAGCCGCGTCTGCGTCTCTTGTTGTGGGTTGAGCACAAATTTGATGAGCATTTCGACTATGTTTTTAACCGCTGGGCCGGTATTTTAACAACTCTGATGCACCAGCAGGGCTCGCGGACACGTTAACAAGCACTAGTAAAGCGTTCTTGGCGATTTCTTCGCTTTTGTCGTAGGTTAATTCAATGATAGACTGCACAACATGTTCGTTTTTCAACAGCGAAGATATACCATTTTCCGTAGCCGACAACCCTACCATATGACTTATGGAGATGTGTTTCAGGTCTAATCTAGCGTCCGGTTTGAGAAACTGAACGATTTCACTTAGTGGATCGCTATCCATGGTTAAAATTTAACTAATCAAAATATATAAATACACTGGGAAACATTGGAAAACATGTGCGATGATGACATTGACGGCTGTCAGATGGTACGTTCCATTTCCTACAATCAATACTATTATTGGCAGACTACAGTGGAGGGCGATAGAATTTTGTAATCTTTTTTAAAATGTTTCCCTGCAACAAAAAAACAT
This sequence comes from Leucinodes orbonalis, assembly GCA_019425675.1. Taxonomy (NCBI): domain Eukaryota; kingdom Metazoa; phylum Arthropoda; class Insecta; order Lepidoptera; family Crambidae; genus Leucinodes; species Leucinodes orbonalis. The sequence goes on from PQWD01005400.1 coordinate 43,687, forward strand.
ACAGATGTCTTAGTTGCACCATTATTCTTAAGTATGTAAATTAGTGTCTATTTTGCTCGTTTGTGGGAGCAAATGATGACTACTAACAACGATGACACCAGAAGTGCCACCGGTCCGTTGCTTTCCAAATTAAAATTCTGTAATAAATATAAATTATTCGAAATATAAAAGTACCATATGTCTACTAATCTTTAAAGCATTAGCCTGTAATATCTGACAACTCATTTGGGGTTCGATCCCCAGGCAGTACAATCATTTATGTGCATGAACATGGGGATCGAACCCGGAACCTTTACCGTAGCCGACGTCTCAACCATTACGCCAGATGAGTCGTCAATCAATAAATTAGTTAAGAGGACATTGGGCTGAAACCCATAGCAGGCTCAATGCCTTCTGGTTAGTGTTACTAGGTATGTGCAATAATATTAAGACAGTGGCGTGCACAGAGATTATGAGTAGGGTATGCAAAGTGATTGACACTAATCGCAAAAACAATAAATAATTTATATTCTTGTCAAATTGAGTGCTGTTTGTGACAGCAGATCGCCCATGGTTTTAAATCTGTATAAGAAAATGGGCGAATAAGTGGGAATCTCTTAATATTATGTTCGCGATGAACGCACACTTTAAATGTACGTTATATACACTCTTACGGTGAAGGAAAAGATCGTGAGGAAACCTGCGCACGCCTGCGAAGAGGTTCAAAAGTTGTGCGTGAAGTCGGCCAATCCGCACTGGGCCCGCGTGGAAGACGGAGGCCTATAAACCCACGTATACAGGCTCGTGCCCCTCGGTGGGGACGTTGAATGGGCTGATGATGATATTAAAAAGACTGCATTTTAATTCAATAATACGTCAAAGCTTTTTATTTATCTCAAAATTTTATTAGGTAATGATGACACATTTTAATCTTATCATGGAGTTAGTGACACTGAGATTTTCTATATTCTTAAACCGCGTAAAATATAATAACTATATTTAATTAGTTAAAAATGTTATGGGAAATCTATTAGAAAATGAATTGCGAAATATATATAATAATTTACACATATCAAAAGTTGAGAACAAAGCTACAAAATCTCGACAGAATTCGTCTTCGTTCGTATGGTATGGCAATGTTTTATACGCTCAAAAATCTTTTACAGATGCTTTTGAATGTTTTTATTTTTATATTAATTTAAGAAGATACGTTACGGCTTATATACTCAAACGAATAAGAACGCCGAATTGGCTGGAGAATATTACAAACTAGAAACAGAAATGCATTTAGAATTGTAAAGAAGAAGAGACAAAGACATACCATGTAATTTTACTAGCTACAATGTCCTCATCCCGAAACATAAAAGTGCAAAAAAAATGGATACGCGGTTTAAGAATATAAACGAATTTAATTTAAATTAGCAGCATTAAATCTAATATCAAATTGATAATGTGACGCTTATTCTATTTTTTATCTGTAATTTCTACTAAATACTTAATAAGCTTTATGAAATTTATAACAACCAACAAGTATGTATATAAATCTAGGATATCGGATCTGCTTAAGATAATGTGCCTAAAATTAAGATTTACATTATTCATTAATCAGTAATTAGACAAAGATGTCGTGGTTATAATATATTTATTTTTTAAATTGTGGCAATATAGAAATTGATATTTTTATTGGACGAATGGAACATGACATAATGAGTTAAGTTTTATAAATAAACGCCTTTTATTTTTTTTAAAAGACTTGATTAAAATGAAATAATACAGTATAAATAATTATATCAAATGCACTAACAATTAAACTTCAAAATTGAATGTTTTAAATTTTACAGAGGCTTTTAATTTATAAATGGTCCTTTGAGCTGAATAGATAGTTACAACAGATATTTCAGGTCATAGACAAACTGGAAGGACCATAAATATCGAAAAATAAAAACAATAGTCTTATAAACACTTCCAATAAAAATGATAGCATTAATCTATTTATAACTTATCGCTAGATTTAATCTTAATAAAGTCAACAGCTGAGCAGATCTACGAGTAATGGTAAGTAGCAAATAGGTTACACAGTATAGTTGCTATGTTGTGACGTGAACACTAATAATAATAAATTATTACATAAACCACAAATTAATTACCTACAAATTGTCAAAAAACAGATGTGTAAATCTAGCATAAATTGACCTCTCATTCTCACTGCAAGTTAATACAAAGATAGTTCAAGTAATGCTGATACAGTAGCCCGTTAAATTAATATAAATGAATTAAATTTAATGAACGCTAAATGTATTAGTACGCTACGATTTTCCTTATGCACGTCACTATGATGACAGCAAACACTGATGTTTTCAGGATATCAGCGTCTGGAATACATACAAGATAATTCATTCATAAAATACACAAACTGAATTGCTTCTTTACTTAAAATAACATACTAGATAAGCAAATTGACTCCAAATGAGTTGACAGTTAGTGATTTGACATAAAGTGAATTGACACCAATTGAATTAATAGTACCTAGTGAATGAAGACCCAAGTTATTTAACACTGAGTAAATTCGCGCTAAGTGAATTGACACCGGTAAATTCACACTAAGTGAATTGACACCGAGTGATTTCACGTTATAAAATTGTTACAAAAACTTGAAAACAATTGAAATATAAAGTAAATTGGAACGAACTGAACTTAAACAAACTCAATCCACATATAAAACAAAATTGAATTCAACACCTGCTTGTACACGTTATTGAATTGTACACAAAAATGTTTTTCAATTGTACATGCTTACACTGAATTAATCATATACACACATATAAACAAAATATGAGTGCCTGTTTATAATATTGTTTATAAAGATTGTAATTTTTGTTTAGATTACCTACATTATGTTTTACATAGAATTGAATCCTTTTTGTCAATGAAAATGTATGTTTATGTTAAGTGTCTTTTTTATAATTTATGACGTAAACAAGTATGACGATTCTGGTGTACGTCAAAAACTCGAATGAGTTTGAACACCTAACTGTTTGTTTATTGTAACTGTATTTGTATTTTGTATGAATATATAAAATAACCATACTTCGCGTCAGTCGTTTCATAAGTCGAGCTGCGCGACTTACGAAGCTATTTTAATAGTTAGCGGACACCCTGAATATATACAAACCTACGTTTTACTGCGGGAGAATATCTTATATGGCGGGTAAAACCGCCGCAACTAGTACACAATATAACTGTACACAGAATTATATAATACACAGAATTGAATAATAAACAGAATTTAATAATACACAGTATTGAATAATACACAGAATTGTGTAATACACAGAATTGAATAATACACACAATTGAATTAAATCCTTTTTATAAACGAATTGAAATAAAAATAAAAATAATGAATGCTCACCACTGCAGGTATGGTCTCGCTCCTTGACACCGTTCTCAACGTCGCACAAGCAGATCCTGTCGGCTGACGTGTGCATACGGAGATGGGGGGGCGGGGTGCCGGTCATGTTCGGGGCTCGCATACCAGACCATCATTGCATTCGTCGCTGTTTGTGCACGTGTGATAGAGGGCTGCAAATGCAAATATTTCATCATCATCAGCTTATAGATAGATAGATAAAACATTTATTTGTACACTGAAACACACACAATTTCATTACAATATTAAAATAACGCAATTAATTACAATAACATACAAAACAATACGAAACATAAAAACATAAATTGAAGGCAAGCAATAGGATCCAAAAAAAATTAAAGAATCAGTGACGAAAAAAGTACTAAACAAAAAATATACGGCGATAATGTGCGCGTCGCTGCAGTACAAAAAGGCTATACTCAGCAAAATGGTTTACTGAAGCAAACCGCTGATTTTCAGTTATAGCCTCAGCCGTGACGTATAATACAGTCTCGAACTCAAAAGTTTCTTTATTCAAATAAGTCTTTACAAGATACTTTGCAATTACGAGCATCGTTGGCACATTGGTGTGGACTGTTGCCTTCCGACCTGGAGGGTGTAGGTTTAATCCCGTACCAATATTTTTCGAATTTTCGAAATTATATTACGGCGCGGGCCCGCGTGGATAAGGTCCTATACACCTTATACGGGTAGGCTCGTGCTCCTCGGTGGGGACGTATAATGAGCTGATCATAAAGATACTTTGGAATAGTCAATTTTTTTTTATTTATTTATTCCAATTACACATCAAATAATTTTAAAACTGTGAATCTACCACACCGATGCGACATTTTTCTGAGGAGACTCCGGAAGAAAATTAGGTTACTCTTTTTAATTGTCAATTAAAAATTAACATTTTTATATACATAATATTAACGTAACAAAAAAAAATCACACTTTGATGTTGGCGAGACTCCATCCATATTTTTAATACGACCATGGGTGTTAACTATAAAAAGTAAATAATAACCAAAAAGGGTTTCATGATTATTGTCATGAGTCATAGTCATGAGTAGGTAATGATTTTAAATACTTGTATGTAGGTAGATTACAACTTGTGTGAGGGAGCCGGTTATTTCCAACAATTAAAGCTCAGACTACATATTTCGTGCAGCGTTCAAATTATTTCAAAGTGCTTCACCTTAACTACAATTATTGTTTGACTCGAGAAAGCAAATGGGCAACCATTACTATTACTGTATGGTAGCCATTATTAAGGATATTCGCGGATATGGAATACGTAGGAGAAAAAGTTGAAATTAAATGAAATGTAATGACATTTATTCGATATAAAACATTGGTACAAAAGGTATAAAAAACATGCTAAGATATAAAATTCTTAGCATGTTTTTTTTACCTTAATGATGTAATTAATTATTTTTGGAAATCCGCTAACTTTCTCATTACAAAAAAAAACTTGAAATGTTTATAGCTCTATATTTAGACATGTAAGCATCAAATTCAAATAAACTGGATGCAATTTAAAGCCCTCATCATCAGCTCATTAAGCGTCCCCACCATGGGGCACGAGCCTACCGTTCGCGGGTGTATTGTCCTAAGTCGTCCACGCGGGCCCAGTGTGGGTTGCCCGACATCACGCACAACCTTTGAATCACTTCGCAGGCGTGCCCAGGTTTCCTCACGATGTTTTTCTTCACCGTCAGAGTGTCGGATAACGTACATATAATTTCAAAAAATTCAAATACACATTGGTACGTGGCGGGATACTGCACCCTTCCGATCGGAAGCCGACAGTCCACACCATTGAGCCACCGACGCTCTAAGTAATTTGAAGCCCTATTCATTGTGAATCATAAAAACATCACTTCATTAAATAATTGACAGAATTCTTCTTCTACTATTCTTCATAGTCGTTATTATCTCACCCGGCGATTCCGGCCGGCCGTGCTTGAACTGATTTGAGGGCGCCACTGCGGGATACAGGCTGTCACAACAAAGCTGGCCTTGGATTGTAGATTACGTGAGTGCTAAAGGCTATCATTGTAATATTTCATAACCGGTAATCTACTTTAGTATTTGTTTAAAACTTAAAGTTATGCAGTGGCGTGCATTTGAGGATAGGTACTATATATTTAAGCAGGGTGGCCACGCGTAAGTAAGTTCACGGATTTGTTTTTTCTTTAAGAAAAATAAACTAGAATACTGAATTATCAAAATCTGCAGAAAAAGTGGAAAGACCTGTGTTAAATGGGTTTGTTTCAAGAATGAAGTAAAAAAAATATTCATGATCAATTTATTCAATTTAGGCAATTTTGAAAATGAAAAGTCAATCTAAAATTACCATATTACCTGAAGCAAAAGTGAATTTTGCTAATTGAAAAGTAAACCAGAATTTCTAAATCAAATTTTGATTACGAAAATTCCTATTTCAATTCAATTTAAATCATTTATTTCGAATAATTAAAACCCATATAACATTGAATTTCATGGAATTCTATTATTACAATTACTGAACATAGGTTTTCGTAGCTTTGCCAGCATTAAATTATAACTTTATCAAATTCAAACTACGTTTGTACACTTAAATTTTATGGTGCAGAGATTTTAAAGTTGATTTCAGTAAATTGCTACTTCTGTTGGGTTTGCATAGCCTTCGCGGGAATTATTTTCGAGTTGTTCACGTAATAGTGTGTGTAGCCATAGCCAATGATATTCTGTATATATAAAGGTAGATACGCCACCCGTGCCTCAAAAACGAACCGCCAAAGAGAATACAGTTGTAGGCTCTTTGTTTAGGTAAATGTACGCTCATTCGAAATATGTGTCTGTGTGCTGTCACTGCATTCGGAACACTTTTTTCGATTGTTTTGTGAGCATATCACGAATCTATACTTTTTACATCATTTGTGTAGGTACTAACTGTATTCCGTTAACGGATATATTAAGCTACTTCGTGACCATTTTTCAGCATTTACAATATTATAATATGTACAAGTATAAGTTACGTCAGGTCTTCACGTCGACGATTCCGCAATGCTTAAAGACAAAAGTCTTTGAGCAATGCGTCCTACCCGTACTTACATACGCAGCTGAGACATGGACACTGAAATGATTTAATCCGTAAGAGAACTAAAGTTACCGACATAGCCCGCCGGATCAGCAAGTTGAAGTGGCAGTGGGCTGGTCACGTATGTCGCCGAACCGATGGCCGTTGGAGCAGACGAGTTCTGGAGTGGAGACCGCGTCTTGGCAAGCGTAGCGTAGGACGCCCTCCGGCCCGATAGACCGACGACTTGCGAAAGGTCGCTGGTGGAGGGGGACCTATGTCCAGCAGTGGACTGCGATAGGTTGAATAGGAAGTATAAAGCTAAAAAATTTGTTTGTTTGAAAGCGCTAATCTCAGCAATGATGTAAAAAAGTATGGATTCGTGATATCCTCACAAAACAATCGAAAAGTGTTGCGAATGCAGCGACAGCACACATACACATATTTCTAATTTCAAACACATTTACCTAAACAAAATAGTACAATCTATTCTCTTCGGCGGTACGTTTTTGAGGCACGGATGGCGTATCTACCTTTATATATACATAATATCATTGAATCAGGAACAAGTGGTTCGATTTAAAAAATATTTCAGTGTTAGATAGCTTATTTATCGAGTAAGGCTATAGGGTATAGATTATCACCGAAAAACGAATAGAAGCGGAGCAGCAATGAAGAATGTTTCAAAGTCGTGGGAAAAATTTTCCTACTGAGAGCTTCCGCTGCGTACGATGCGTGAACTGTTGAATTTTGGCAATAATCATATATAAAAATGTTGTACTGCCCGGGGATCGAATCCGGAACCCTTGCTGTAGCAGCCGACGTCTCTACCATTACACAAGATAATAAATAGTTTTTAGTACTTACATTTAGTCTGCGCCTCGCACTGTCCATTGACTGGTGGCGAGTTATCACCACATAGACATCTGGTGATGGAGTCGTAATGGGTCCTCACGCACGAGCTGCCACTAATTCCGGCGCACTCCGCCACTTTGGAGCACGCACGAGCTGGAAGAAGGAAACGCAGTTAGTTATATTCTTGAGGAAAAGACGCGTAGACTGTTAGCCATTCTTCCCGGTCCTTCGAGACGGTTTTTTATGTTTTAGTGTGTAATTATGGTTGTTAATGGCTATCATCCTGAGAATGTAGCCGGGACCGACAAGATAATTCCTGGTCGTCACCCACAGATTTCCCAATATAGGAGATGGGGCAAGCCGCGTTTTTAAGTGCGACAAATGTAAGCTCAACGAGCATACACTGGCTGCCAGTTTACGCTCTGTGAGACGAGTCAAGACGCACGAATATTAGAAGAAATTACCGTTTTTTCCCAAAATGCCATCCTGTGCAATTGTAACATGCATCATTACAATGAACAGTAAATTTACAAGAATATAATAACTTTTCACAGGTAAGAACCGAAAAGAAATTGCGACACTGGGACTGCCTATAAACTTGGCGGCTTGTCCAGTCTAATTGTATATTCGGATGTCTGTGTCGTCACCCCTAGCGTACTCCCCCCCGGGGACGGGGACCTAATAAGACTTTATAACTTAATCAACTCTACAATAAGCATATTGTAATATTCTCAGGGCAAGTTTTATGTGGTCGTCTTGGCAACACTTTACATGAGTATTACTTACGCTTAGGAATATTAAAATGATTTGGAAAAAAGTACTAGGGGACCATACATAACCAAGAGGCTCGGTAGTGAACAACTTATGAATTTTACGAACCCATAAAAAATACTGTCTACTGAAAAGTACTAGTTGGACACCACCTATGTAATCATGGTCTTCTAGTACTTATAATCGATATAATTTAAGAAACAATATGGTTATTATAGAGTTGATTAGTAATAAAGTTTTATTAGGGGGGATGAATGGCTCAATGGTGTGGACTGTCGCCTTCCTACCGGGAGGGCTGAGGTTCAAATCCCGACACGTATCGTTATCCGACGCTCTTACGGTGAAGGAAAACATCGTGAGGAAAACTTTATGCACGCCTGCGAAGAGATTCGAAGGTTGTGTGTGAAGTCGTCCAATCCGATTGGGCCCGCGAGGACGACTAAGGCCTAATCACCCTATACGGGTAGACTCGTGCCCCTGGGTGGGGTATAATGAGCTGATGATGATGGGGGATGAAGGGGATTATTTATGAAAACCCTTACCCTTTTGACCCTGGCGGTCAAAGCTCGGGGTGACGAGCGGGAACTACCCGGGACCGAGGGCTTAACGTGCCCTCCGAAGCACGGAATCTCTTTATTTTATGACGACCAGGCAATTCAGCCAGCAAAATCCTAACCAAACTAGGAAAAGTCTCACAATGTGACATTACCTCGCTGGATTCGAACACACAATCTCCGGGTCACGCAGCCGAACGCTGTGCCTCTAGACCAAGGAGTCAGATTTACACTATTCATGTACTAGGTGGTAGACTCGATACTAAGTCGTCTAGGTAGTACAGTAGTGCAAGATATCGTCCCGGGAAATAAGAGTGCTGTGCACTTATGTGTTTCGGGATGAGGGCACTGTAGCTAGTGAAATTACCGGGTATAAGAGACCTAACATCTGTTGTCTCGGGTGACGGGCGCAATGCGGCATTGATAGAGATTAATAACTATCTATCAGTTGTTGGTCTCCTTCGCTCTGTCATGGTCAGGCGTATCACTTACCATCAGGTGAGCGTACTGTGCACTTATAACATAAAAAATTCAAGTACATTTAAATTCGAAAAACCACATGTAGCAAGAGATATGTTATTTAAAAGGTTGCCCTCCAAGCTGATCGCGTGACTGCGACTTCATGCAAAGTGGCTTGACGTACAGCGCTTTGCTTAAGGTTAGTGAGGAGTTTGAATGCCACGGAACTTGGAATATGTATATATTGAGTTCAGATGTATAAAAAAATTCGGACGGAGTCTCACTGACAACAAAAGTGAGTCAATATTCGGCCAGTTATTGTATGGCAAGCAAAAAAAGTAAGACGTTTGTCGAGGCAAACATCTGTCAACAGTGCCGATTGAACCACCAACAGAAAAACCACTGTAAATAACACGGCTTGTGTAGAAAAATGGTGCAAAAACCGAAGCAACACGTAATATACCAAAAATATCAGAAAATTATTGTCAAAATGACTTAAACAGTAGCTGTCATTTCAGGGACATCCTAGGGGAACATATTTTTACAGTGTCCGTATATTTTTATACGTCTATGGTTGTAATATCAAAATGACCATGGGGAACCGTGTGCGTACTTAAATAACATTTTATTTACATTTCTTTAAATTAAAACAACATTACTTTTTCATTTTAACAGTTATTGGTTTACTATGTTCTGGGCGAGACTGCCATTTAGTGAAAAATCATTTGAATGGAAGCATTATTTTTTAGCAACCAAATTTCATAGTGGGTTCTAATAAAGTGGAAAACTTGAGCCATTTGAGAATTTTAAAAAGTAAATAGATGAAACCTAATGGAGAAATTTATCAATTACGAATGTAGAAAATTTATTTTTATTATTTATTTTCTTATCTGTGTCTGTCAATTTTTTCTACGCGGTAAAAAAACGCAACTTTATTTCTGCATAGTGCATACTGACTACTTACAAGAAAAAAAAAATTTTTTTTTTTTAACTGACTACTGCTGTTGGCCGCAGATGGCCTTTACAGCTTCACCGGGCAATTGGCTAGCGCAGTTGGCTCTCAGACTTAGGGCGTTGCAGGGGGCTTGGTAGCCTAACATATGTTTGGGGAGAAAAGCGGCCCGGCACACGCCGGTTAAGCGAATGGGGATAGCGAACCTACAGGGACACACGACGATGTCCCCCACCGGCGGGCACGGAATTTCGGTTGTAGATTTATATAGTGTTGTAATGTTTTAGCTATGTCGGCCGCCGATGCGGCTACATAAAATCACATAGCCAAGGTACAATCGTATAAAACATTTTAATACAATTCAAAATAGCATGTAAAATTAGCATTTTAATATAAAGGCCTATCTTATCTGTGCTTGCCGATCAGTTGAGCGCGGGAACAACATGACATTTTGTTTCCTCTAGTTTCCTTGGGCAAAGACAACAAACCACACAGCCAAGGTCCACTTGCAAATGTATCCAATTTAAATTCTAAATAATGGCAGACCAGTGGCAGTGCGGCACGCCATCGGAAGTCCAGCCATCCATACTAGCATGACCTCTCTACATGTATGCTATCATTTATACTAGGGGTCAGGGTAAAATGGTGATTGCGGGGTGTAAATCTATGCTTCCGAAAGGTATCAGACAACGCCATCTCTCGGAACTAGGTTATGGGGTGAACGCGTAAGGGGCGCAAAGGGGAATTATTAAAATGTCTTAAGTAAAGTGCTTAAATACAGTCGTTTACCGTTTTTATTTAGTAACAAGCTGTTCCCCGCGGTATTACGCGCGCTGTAAGATTATATTCTCATAACCTAAAGGCACGCAGCTCAAGCAACATAGCTTTATTATTCTAAATATATATAAAAGATATTTTGAAAATAAAAAGTAGTCTATGTTTTTCCTTATTTAATCAGCTACCTGCCAAAAAAGTCCCGTCCAAATCCATTTAGCCATTTCAGAGATTACCCGGAACAAACACATAGAAAGACAAAAAAAAATTGTTATTTTGGCATATGCACCCAATGATGTATAAAGAATAGATTCGTGATATGCTCACAAAATAACTGAAAAAAGTGTTCCAAATGCAGCGACAGCACACATACACATATTTCGAATGGACATTATTTTGAAGAACCGAAGACCGATAGGTATGGAGATTCTCTAGTGTTGTCCACGGAAAATAAAAAGAAGCGTTGGCCGACCAACTAAACGAAATATAATTTTCATCATCATAAATCGTTACGAGAGCAGATTAGGTCATGGCTGGTGGTCTTTGGGGCTGAAGTAGTATTCCATAATCATCATCAGCTCATTAAACGTCCCAACCGAGGGGCACGAGTCTACCCGTACGCGGGTGTTTAGGCCTTAGTCGTCCACGCGGGCGCAGTGCGGGTTGGACGACTTCACACACAACCTTTGTATCTCTTCGCAGGCGTGCGCAGTTTCTTCACGATGTGCTCCCTCACCGTAATAGCGTCGGATAACGTACAAATGATTTCGAAAATTCGAAGTCACATTGGTACGTGGCGGGAATTGTATCATTCCATCGTTTTCTACTTAATTCTTATCACATCATCTCCGATTTTGAAACATTCTCACTGCTACTCCGCTGCTATTATTTTTAGCGTGATGATTTATAGCCTACTAGCTTTTGCCCGCGGCTTCGCTCGCATTAAATTCGGGATAACACGGTACTTTCATATTCACTATACATAGGATTTCCCCTCCCTCAAACTTGAAAGGCTTCGGGTCAATTTCAGATTTTTTTAGCAAAAAAAATATTTATAGTGACTAACCTTAAAAGATAGACATATGCTGTCGCGGACTTTTTTGTAGACCTTTAAAAGGAGAACAATAATCTCATAATGATTTTGTTAACTTTAACCGTTTATGCAGCGTACGCAGCGGAAGCTCGAAGTATGAAAAAATACCCCCGATTTGAAACATTCTCATTGCTGCTCCGCTTCTGTTACTCGTAGCGTGATGATATATAGCCTATAGCCTTCCTCTTAAGAGAAATAATTTTTCCAATCGAACCAGTAGTTCCTGAGAATAGCGCGTTCAAACAAACAAACAAACTCTTCAGCTTTATATATTAAGTATAGATAGGCTTTCTCGATAAATAAGCTATCTAACATTGAAATATTTTTTTAATCGGATTAGTAGTTACTGATATTAGTGCGTTCAAACAAACAAACTTTTCAGCTTTATAATATTAGAATAGATAAATATCTAGTCTACCATCACGTAACTAGTCTAACAGGGATCATCATCATCATCTGGTGATGGCTTTAGTGCGCCTATAACACCGCAGGGTACATAGCTATGGGGAAATTGGGCGGTAACCCAGCACGCGGGGCCAATGCTGATTGGTGGGTGTACCGACGGGTTAACGTGCCTTCCTAACAACGGAATCGAAACTAAAATCATCTTTCTTTCCGAATAATTAAGTGATAGGGTAATAAACAATAATAATTTGATGTCTTAATTATATTTTTTAATGTTTTTATAAGTGCTTATTTTTAGTTTCAATTCAATTACTGAATTGTGACTTTTACTAAGAGTCATCAAAAATTTGATGGTCAATGAATTTGAAGTTGAAAGAATTTAAATAAATTATAGTTGGGGACCGATAAATTCATTCTAATGAATCTCATACGACACGATAAGAATACCTAATCTGGCATTCAATCGCTGTAATTTACCTAGTATTTAAATTCTAAGCCATCAATACTCGAATATCGTAAATATTTATTATTTGTAGCTAGTATTTACATATCATAAATACTAGCTGTCATGCGATACATGTCACTGGGTCCAACCGTGACATTCAGGGATATCTTCGATGACCTTTTTTAGGTTACAAAATAATATTTTACATATTACGTATGATATCGATTTTCTTGTTGGCGCGTCCCGCAGATATTTTTTTTTGTTATAATTGTACAGGACGGTCTGGACGCTCATCTGATGGTAAGTGATACGCCAGACCATGACAGAGCGGCATTGAAGGAGACCATCAACAACAGATGTTAGGTCTCTTATACCCGGTAATTTCACTAGCTACAGTGCCCACATCCCGAAACACAAAAGTGCATAACACTCCTGTTTCACGGGATGATATTTGGCACTGCGGTGGTACCTACCTAGACGACTCAGTATCGAGTCTACCACCTAGTAAAACTGACTTACTTAGTACTTATTCTGAACCGATGGTAGAGTCATAAAAACATAATAATAACAGGCGATTCTGTTATTATTGGTTGTTTCTGGTGTGGGATGCTACCTGTTCAGACACACTAGCCCCTTCCCATCTACATGGAACCAACAACAGAGCTGGTGCGGCGTGTGAAGCGGCTGAAAAAGCCAAAACGTGCAAATACAAGGGTCTAGGCTCTGACTTTGTCCCATTCGGTGTCGAGACCCTTGGTCCGTGGGGCCCTAGTGCTATTAGGCTTTTTAAAGAAATTTCCAAACGATTAGTCGACATTACTGGAGACCGAAGATCTGGCAGCTACCTTGGTCAAAGAATTAGTTTAGCGATTCAAAGGGGTAACGCTGCCAGTGTCTTCGGAACTTTACCAAAGAAGGGGTTCTTTTAATTATTTTATTTAGTTATTATATTTTTTTTATTTTAGTTATAATATTTAATTTTTAGGTTTTTAGTTGTTAGTATTGACAAATAAACTACAAATAAATTCTGAATACAACTTTGATATTAAGATCATTTGATACAAATCAACCTTTTTTGAATGAAGATATTTTGAGATGAGTCCCGGACGTAAGAATTCAGATCGATTGAAAGTCAAGTACTGTTAATAGTCCTTATTAGAAGCACATACATTTTCTAAATACCTTTCTTTAATTATTGGTTTTATAATAAGTCGTATTTTAATAAATAGCTGTTTAAGTAATTTGTGGTGTGACAAAGTTGACAAAGAAACTTGACAGGTTTAAAAATTTTAACCCGACTTTAGTTTTCAAATTAAAAGTTGAATCAACTCAAGTTTACTGCGTCACATTCTTTTAATAAAAGCCACGATCGATATGTCCGTTGAGGTCTGGGGTGTAATTATTCAAACGTATAATATTGTTATGGTAATATATAAATTTGCGTATTGTGTAAAAGTTTTTATTCATTACGCGGTAATGGAATCATGGACGTCGTAAACGTTTTTCGATTTTTTTTTATGTTGGTAGAATGTGTGGGGGTTTATGTTATTTGGCGATGTTAAAATATTGTTAATAACTATTACTCATAGGTTAGCCGGTTATTACCTATTTCAGTGTAATTACAACGAGTGATTTCGTTTCATGACACAGCAAAATTAAAAAAATGAAAATTGTAAATGTTTTGAACGCGACCTATGAGTTTTATTATTATTTCTAAATAAGCTTTGAAGCTCGCGAGTTCTGTTCATGATACCACAAGTCAAGTCTTTCAAGATCAGAAAAGGTTTAATCCGCCGGATCAGCAAGTTGAAGTGGCAGTGGGTCACGTATGTCGCAGTACCGATGGCCGTAGGAGCAGACGAGTTCTGTCTTCAGAACGCGTCTTGGCAAGCGTAGGTTTACGCTAGGGACCGACGACTGACGAAAGGTCGCTGGAGAAAGCTGGATTTAGTGTTGCCACCTAAGCCTTTTTGTAGTTAGATCTAGCACTTTTTAGTATAGATGAACTCCTTTTTAACGATTTAGCCCGAAAAATCTAGCTCTTTTTCACGGTCTTGAAAATATTAGCAAATATGAAGTTTTTGACATGGAAACAAGTACTTTTTTGCTATTTCATCGGTCATGATGACATTTTTTTAGACAAGCTAAAAAATACGGCTTCATGCCATGATTATTTCAGCATTTTTAGGACAGAAAATCTTTTGCGCTCAATCTAGCCCTTTTTGACTTTCCAAAAAGCTCTTTTTCTAAAACTCAGGTGGCAACTCTGGCTGGTTGAGAAAAGCGGAGGACCGGGAAATCTGGCGCAAAATGGGGGAGACCTATGTCCAGCAGTGGACTGCGAAAGGTTGAAGAGAAGAAGAAGTACGAGTATTTCTTTAATTTTTGATTGTACGGCCAATGCGATGCGGTGATCTAAGTGGTAGACTCATTCATGAGCATGAAAAAAGATTTGTTATTTCATATTACAAACAGACACTTCATTTTTTTTTATATGTATAGATGAAAGAAAGGTTTAGAATCATATTCTGTTACGCCAAAGCCTTTCGTGTAACATGACAATTATAGATTATTTCCACTTCAATTTATTATGAAAGTCATTAATCAAATGTCACGTAGTCTAAACGATACTCGGAGTAACAATATGATTGATTGAAATGAAGCCACATTTTAGTTTGTGGCGTTTCTGAACGCACCCGGAGGGGCAGAAATAAATATGTGAACTGTCAAAAGAGAACTTACTATTTTGGCGCGATTGCAACTCACGCGCTCTTGTAAACTGTTAATGATGTACTGATAATTAACAGTTATTTGTATTCTACAATTGATTAAACATACATAACGAAGTATCTGTGTGTCATTCGACCTTCGGGTTAGCGGCCCGACCTACGTTGATTCGACGTGCCTACAAATCGAACTCCACAGCAACCCGCTAAAAGTTCACTGTTATTTATTAAAGTCCATTTATATAATTGTTCCATATATGTTACAATGAATTTTTTTATTTATATTTTATCGTATTAAATAAATATATATTTTTTATTTATTTAATTCAATTATTTATTTAGTTCTGGAGTGGAGACCGAGTCTCGGCAAGCGTAGCGTAGAACGCCCTCCGGCCCGATGGACCGACGACTTGCGAAAGGTCGCTGGTGGAGGCTGGATGAGGAAAGCGGAGGACCGGGATATCTGGCGCAAAATGGGGGAGGCCTATGTCCAGCAGTGGACTGCGATAGGTTGAATAGAATGACCTGCAATATAAAATAGCAAAAAGTACTTGTTGGCATGTTAAACACTTCATAATTTCGAGCTCTCTTTTCGAGCTTAATCGTTAAAAAAGGACCTGTACTAAAAAGTGCTAGATTTAGCTACAAAAGGGCTAAGGTGGCAACACTGGGAGGAACGATATATCTGGCGGAAAATTTGTGAGACCTACGTTCAGCAGTATTACGATAAATTATCAAGAGTGCTTATATTTAGCCTCAATAGAAGAAACGGATTTATACTTGGACTAGGCTTTAAGCCGTTAATGTATAAGTAGATTTTTGTAGTATTGGTTAATACCAATAGCCAGCGGGCCCAGTGCGGGTTGGATATAATTATCCAACCCGCACTGGGCCCGCGTGGACGAGTAAGGCCTAGTCACCCTATACGGGTAGGCTCGTGCCCCTCGGTTAATGAGCTAATGATGATATTATAATATCGGTTTAAAATTTCATGATTGTTTCAAGAATCCAAATTATTTAACATTAAAGTATCTATTCAGATTTAAAGAGAAACAATGTTTGATTCTTACATATTTAGGTAATTTTGAAATTTAACTTAATAATATACTTACAGTTACACAAAAAAGTTTTTGATGTTAAAGTCCTGAAATGTCAACAATAAAAAAAACAATAAATAAAGTGCACAGATAAAAAAGGTGATATGATAAGACTACCTGGTGGCGCTGTCGGTCCAACCTCTTTGGGAGGCTGTGTGTTACTCTTGCCGAAAGTTGTTAAAGCCTCCGAAGACTCGCCTGTCAGCCAACCGGCGAGGAGTAGAGCCATCATGGCTGCCGCGGCTTGCCTCCTGCACCACATCTCAACCCGCGAAAACACACGCATGGTGTACAACCAACCTTATTTTCAACTTTACAAATGGCCGCTATTGGCGGGAAAATCTGACGTTTAATGTCAAACAAAAGTTTTTTGACAACACTGGTACCGTCTTAATCTCACATAAGACTCGACAATTTACACTTGGCAAATGGTATTTTCGAGTTTGGTCTGACAGTGAAAATAGATATTTGTAAATTTTGTGTTTTCTAATTGTGGGTGTTGTCAATAAATCGGTTTATTTTGTTAAAAAGAGACATTAGAAATCGCTTGTTCCAAATTCAAACATTATTTTGTGATTTAATGATTTTAAACTTAAAAAATAATTTATGTTTAATTGAATGATCTTTTTAGAAATATTTACGGACGATCAAGATGTGGTGTAGGCATTTAATACTTTTGCTTATTTAAGATTTTTTATATAGCAGGACAAGAGTTAATTTTATTAGTTAGTTCATCAATCGAAATTGTATAGTTTTCTTGTATTTGCAGCTTTGAAGGTGGTCAGTACCATTTTTAAAACACAGAAACATGCATAATTTACAGATTTTAACGGTCGTACATTCATTAGATTGTTATGTACTCCAAAAGCACTGCTCTTCATATAAAATACCTTTATTACTTAGCTGAAAAGGTCACAACATAAAATAAAAAGAATCTTTATAAATCACAGCATTCTCATATTCAAAGAACACAGCTATAAATATCATTTGTCAGTGCCACTAATTGTCATAATTATGGCGATTTAAAAATAAACTGTCACATGGCGATTAAAAAAAATAAACTGTCATACTACGATTTAAAAAAATAAACTGTCAACTGCGATTTAAAAAACTGTTAAACGATTGTGTATGACTCCATCAATGGTGTATGAAAGCCATTCATTTTTGACGGCCGTCAGACCACTGCTTGCTGCATGGCACTGCGCATGTTGTGTTTAATGATGTATGTTTGTAAGTATGTATATGACCACATATTGTAAAAGACAGTAACTCATATTTAACAAAATAAGGAAACAAATTATTTCGAAAAAGTTGATTTTTTTTTAATTGCTTTAATACAACACTTGTTTAAGTTCTGAAAAGTCGATTATTTATCATGAACTTTTAACCATTTCAGCTTGCATTTATTAATAAGTTATTATCGATTTGAATACTAAAAATGCTTTGCTTTGTGTGATTTATATTCCTGCAGTGGGACGTTATAGGTTGATAATAAATATGCGAAAAATCCCATGATATGGCCCAAAATCGCCACTAAAGATGGAACAGGGCGAGGAAGGCAGAAGTATGTTGTTTTTTAATATTAATAAATATGAGTTACCGTCTACAACGCGTCAATGGATAGCATCATGATGGAAAGCTAAGCCCGTCCTTTTATATAAAAAATCTTACCAGGCGATACAGTAGTCGTCGCAGGTTTCGGCGGTTCGGTATTCGCCCTTCCGAACGAAGATATGCCAAATCCCTCCGCCGGTTGTACATTACCCGTTAAATAAACGGATATGATAATTGTAATCTTTATATGCATTCTCCACCACATTTTGATTTGTTTATGGTATTTTTTTTTCTTCCGAAAAGTCTTGTCTATGGTCTCTAAATACGAAGAGTTCTTTGTGATGTGCGTTTTCTACATTTATATATTGAGTTGTGTTATGTATGACTCAAAAATATGTATGAACGACATATTTTCAGTTTGTATGGTCACTTGTTCGGGTATGATTTCAAATCATTTTGGAGCCGTAAATAGAATGCCACAAACTGAGAAATGCAAGTTTATTTTAGTAAAATATATGAATTCCATTTTGTTTTTCTTGATAAGCAATAGTGTCGGTTGCTTATTCCAATATCTTCTCGAACTTTTGAAATTATATATACGTTTATCCGATGCTCTTACGTTGAAAAACATCATGAGGGAACCCGTGCACGTCTGCGAAGAGATTCAAAGGTTGTACGTGTAGTCAGCCAATCCGCACTGGGCCTGCGTGGCCGAGTAAAGCCTAAACACCATTTACGGGTAGGCTTGTTCTCCTCAGCAGGGACATTAAAAAATTATGATGCAATTAATATTTAAGATAGTCAAAATTCTTCGCTACTGCTTATAAGGGATAACTATTAATTAATTTAATTGGAATAGCCATTTCGACGAACTTCTAAATAATATTTATTTATTATTATTGCATCCGGAAAAAGAATTACTATACAATTAAACTTCTTTTTTTCATATAAAATCAATAAAATGATGGAAAATTAAAACAACTTCCCCTGCTGTGTTTTGTTTACTACTATTCGTACGATGTTTTGTGTAAAAACACGTATTTAATACTTTTTCTATCATATCTGACGACTTAAAACTTGCATTTAACCTTTGGGTTTTCATTAAGCTTTGTAGAAGTCGCTACGTTTATCGTGCACACTCTCGTTCCAATCTCTCTCTAAATACGTTCCCCAATTGCAATTATATTTTCATTCCTATTTCTTTAATTACCTATTTAAATGCTATTAATTAAACATATCTGAGGTTGTTTTGAAATGTTGAATGAGTATTATGAATTGAATTGTTGAAAAATAATTCAGTATTTTTAATCCTTTTTTACCAATTCGAAAAATAAAAGGGTTATCAATTTGATTTTTTTTTAATATAATTTTCTTACCTTTTGAACCTTATTGTTTTTAAAAAAATGAGATAATTTAATGTCTGGAATTAAGAAATAAAAAAAATCATGCCAATTACTTATTGAAAATTTTTAGAAAATACAAATGCCAATTTCAAAAAATAATGAGAAAGCAATTTTGTCCTATAAAGTCTTAACAAATGTATAGGTATTGTGTTTATTCAATCTGATCACTACGACTTAACCTAGATGAATTAATTTTAAAAAAAGTTGTTTATGGGAATTTGATGTACCATAGACAAATATTGTCAGTTTTGGAGGTTTTCATGAAAAAGTATTGTGAAATGTAAGTCGTCGTTGTTTTAAAATTAAACCCAAGCCATTCAACATTTTTTTACATAATGGGACAAGATTGCTTTCTATTCCAATAAGTACCTGAAAAATCAATAGTGTTGTACTCAATTAGTGTTGTACCACGTTGGTGTCGATAAATTTTTTAGTGTTGTGTTAAGTGCTTCTAGTGAAGTCCCATTATATAAAAAAAATATTTACCAGGCGGGGTTGTTGGGGCAGCTGATGGCGGCTTCGTATTCGACACCCCGAAGGTGCTTAAGGCTTCAGACGAGTCCCCGGTAAGCCAAGCTAAGAGTAGAGGCAGGATCAACGCAGCGGCTTCTTTGCGGTACATCTCAAAAAACATGACTCATACAATTTCTGTTGAGGTTTAGTATAGTGTGAGTGTTTTTGGAGGTGTGTGTGTTTAATAAGATTTTAAAAAGTTGTAAAATGTAAAAAAACAAATGAGTATGTAATTTGTTTATATAAACGAACATAATTGTCACTTTCCGAAGTTAATAAAATTATACAAGTGAAAAAAGTAATAAAACACGGAACAAAAATGTTGAATTATTCATTAATGTATCAAATAAATAAAGTGAAATTAAATATGTGTAACAGTAACGCAAAGAAGAATATTTTTAATATTTTCGAAAACTGCTATCACTTGAACCATTAGTAGTTGAATTTGGAATAGCAATTTCTATCGTGAGATTTTCGAATTGCATTTTGGAAAATTTAAATATATGTCGCGAAAATTGAATATTGAGAAATAGAATTGGAAATTAAATTTTTAATGGTTTTTCAAAACACTGACCTATTCAGAGAACGTGAAAATAATGTTGATAGCAAATATACGGTAGTCAAATTTAATTTCCATTGGACTTAAAATAACAAGTCATAGATTGCTTTTTCAAAGTTTATATTTGATATAGAGAATCAAATTTGAGTAAAGTTCAAATCAATTCATTGCATATTTTATAAGACATATTTCTTTTTTTTTTTACTTCAAAATAAAAAAAAAAAATCTTTTTAACCACATAAAAATTAAGCCTTAAGTTGAAAAAAAGCATAATATAGGAAATATAATTAATTATAAGTTGAAAAAAAGCATAATATGGGAAATATAATTATTGATATAAACAATCTGTCACTTTCACGTAAATTATTCTAAAATACTTACGAACTACAAAAGCTTAATTTATTCTGATATTTATTTATGAATATCTTGACAGTGATAACTATTTTTATAGTATTAAGCACTAGTATTTTAGCAAATAAAAAGATTTTATCACCAAATATTCATCATCATCAGCTCATTAAACGTCCCCGGTGATTAGGCCTTAGTCGTCCACGCGGGCCCAGTGCGGATTGGACGACTTCACACACAACCCTTCGAATCTCTTCGCAGGCGTGCATGAAGGTTTCCTCACGATGTTTTCCTTCACCGTAAGAGCGTCGGATAACGTACATATATTTTCGAAAATTCGAAAATAACATTGGTACGTGTCGGGATTTGAACCTCAGCCCTCCCGGTGGAAGGCGACAGTCCACACCTTGAGCCACCGACGCTCTCCCATTGAGCCACCGACGCTCTCAAGCCACCGAAATTTAAATTTAAAATTTGAAATAAACCATATTCTTTGTATTAGGGTAGGCTCGTGCCCCTCGGTGGGGACGTTTAATGAGCTGATGATGATGATGATGATGATTGCAAATTTAACTAAGATCCATAATCTAAAATTAAAAAGCGACGCTTTCCATATATTTTTCTCAGTCACACAAATTTTTGATAGTATGGAAATTTTTATATACAATTGATACATAAGACATTTTTTCGTTATTTCATTAAAATAGTAACACCGTCAAAATACTCACGAAAACAAAGCATTATTTCATTTTAAACAACAGATAATAAAAAATGGCGTTTTCATGCATCTACACCACAGATTTTCCCAACAGTAGGAGATGGGGCAAGCCGCGTTTTTAAGTGCGACAAATGTAAGCTCAACGAGCATACACTGGGCTGGCCCAGTTTACACTCTGTGAGACGAGTCAAGACGCACGAATTAGAAGAATATACCGTTTTTCCCAATAATGCCATCCTGTCAATTGTAACATGCCATCATCGCAATGAATTCAGTAAATTTACCAAGAAATATAATAACTTTTCACAGGTAAGAACCGAAAAGAAATTGCGACACTGGGACTGCCTATAAAATTGGCGGCTTGTCCAGTCTAATTGTATATTCGGATGTCTGTGATCTACACCATAAAAGCAAACTAGCTAACGTCACCTTTTTCGCTCTTGGTCGCAGAAATTTATAAGATTATCTAAATTAATAAGTTTTATAAGAATAGAAGCACAGGAATATTTTTCCGGTCTATTCTTTCTTCTATTATACTAAGTGTTGGACTCGATACTGAGTCGTCTAGGTACCACTGCAGTGCCAGATATCCTCCCGTAATATACCAGTGCTTTGCACTTCTGTGTTTCGAGATGAGGGCACTGAGGCTAGTAAAATTGCCGGGTATAAGAGACCTGACATCTGTCGTCTCGGATGACGGGCGCAGAGCAGTGTTGATGGAAAAATAATGACTACCTACTGTTAATAATTTCCTTCAATATTGCTTCTGTTATAGTCAGGCGTATCCACCAGGTGAGCGCACTGAAATTTCCGTTCACTTCATCATCATCAACTCATTAAACGTCTCCACCGAGGGCACGAGCCTACCCGTATAGGTGATTAGGCTTAGTCGTCCACGCGGGCCCGTGCGGATTGAGACGACTTCATACACAACCTTCGAATCTCTTCGCAGGCGTGCATGAAGGTTTCCTCACGATGTTTTCCTTCACCGTAAGAGCGTCGGATAACGTACATATTTTCGAAAATTCGAAAAATACATTGGTACGTGTCGGGATTTGAACCTCAGCCCTTTGGTAGGAAGGCGACAGTCCACACCACTGAGCCACCGACGCTCTTCCGTTCACTTATGACTGAAAAAATTTTTGAATCTGGTATCTATCAATTAGACTACAACGTCTCATTTCAAGGCACAGGGTTCTCCATACAGCATTCATGGCGCAGGGATCATGTGGCCGTAACTAACAACTGATAGACAGTTATTATTCTTCATCAATGCTGCACTGCACCCGTCACCCGAGACATCAGATGTTTAGTCTCTTATACCCGGTAATTTCACTAGCTAAAGTGCTCTCATCCCGAAACACAAAAGTGAACATTCGTGTTTCACGGACGATATCTGGCACTGCGGTGGTACCTACCTAGACGACTCAGTGCCGAGTCAAACACGTAGTACCTAGCCTTACTCCGCCACTGCTCTGGCATGTTAAGCCGTCGGCCCTGGCTGCCAATGCGGCGAACTTAGACCATGTCAGAGGCTGCTGGTTTAGAAAATGACACCAGGGAAGGCCTGATTGTTCATCAGTCTCACTGATTACGCAAGAAATAACTCAACCAGCTGTGGAATACAGATCAAATTATGAATGATCATTAGTAAATGAGATTTTATCTTTGCCTAAATAGTTAAATGTTCGCAGGCTAAGAGAGTATCTATGGGAAGATTTGGCTGTGACCTATCACGCAGGTCAACAATACGTGTTACACTGCTGATAACTTCTTAACCCTTTGAGCGCCGGTAATCCAGACACCACAGGTTTATGAATCTGTGCCTGACACAATAGAAAATTTATTGTGTCTGGCGCCTAAAGGCGTCATTGGCGGTCAAGGGTTAAATATATTTCTAAAAAGAAACCATGAAAATCACCCATTTTTATAAAACAAAGCACATTGTGATTACATCAAAGCAGCTGTGTATATCATGCTTAAAAAAATAACAATACAATGCATTTTGTAAACCTTTGGTATGCAAACGCACGTCATGTAATTTAATTGTGCCATAAGAGTGTTAGCTAAGAAACTTTGATTTATTTCAGGGGATACGTTTTGTACTAATAAAACGTCGTGATACGGTTTTGAGGGGTTCCGTAGCCAAATTGCATAAAACGGAACCCTTATAGATTCGTAAAAAGTGTCTATTTTATTTGGACTAATAATTTCTAATAAAAATATTAGGTTTATTAATTTTAATGTTGAAATATGTAATCGAATCGTTTATTTAAGTACGAGAAGTAATTACTGTATTATTGCCTTTTGCATATTTCGGTTATTGCACCATTTTACTACGCAAGCCATGTATTCTCAGTATCTTTTCAGCTCTGTTGATAGACACGCGCTAAATGTCTTCATTTTCCATACAAAAACTAGCCAGTTTTCACACAATTTAGCCGAATTTGGAAACACTTTGGTTGTGCGTATTTTACTTTTAATGGTTATCGAGAAAACATTATGATTGTGTTCCTAAATAAAAAATAATATTCTTATAAAAAGCATATACGAGGACTTTTCTATTTATATTTGTAATACTAATAATAGTTATATGAACACTGCGCGACGAAATAAATGGAACATTAGAAATGTTATTTAAAGGAATATTTGTCGTAACGAAAAAAAAGGTTACAAATTGAGCTAGAAGTATTATAGCTTCAAGCTCATTTAGATAATTCCAATACGCGTTTGATAATTAATAATACACGTTTTTTCAGTATCTGTCTAGTATGTATGTGTATAGTTTAGGTGCGTCGCCATTTTGATCAATGAAAATGTCACATTTTGGCGGGAAACGCCATTATTTATACCAGAAGTTAAATCCCGCCGCCAGCTAAAATGCCGTTAACTGATGCGCACAGTTTTTCGATATAATTCTGAAAAACCCTGTTTAACGCATAACAACTTCGGACAAGGCATCTTTTATATTGCTATTTATCACCATACAGATATAATACGGGATTTTGCATGTAACACATCTCTATAAGTGTCTATAAGTAATTGTGCGTAATTTAAGTAACTTATCAGCCGAACTAAAAATTGTGGTTGATGACCACAATTTTAGTACGGCTGAAAAGTTAACGCGTTTTAACGGCAGAAATACCTTGATGTGCGTGGCTGGATTGATAAATAAATATGATTTTTGTAAATGTATACCTACAAATTTAAAATAGAAACATCCAGACTTAAAGGTAGGTACCTACAAACAGACTTGTTCATGCACACAAATATGTATGTATAGGCCGGGTTTCCAATTCGGAACCCTTAGTGTAAATAGTGTAATTAGCCTAATTTAAACAATTAGACCACATTTATCGTTTAATTTACTTTATTTCAAATATTTTTGTACTTAATGACTTAACATAACCATAATAAACCTTATTATTATCATCAGAAAATTAAATTTGTTTTTATTAGTAACAGCATACCAGGTATAAAGCATTTTTTTTATTGAAGTTGTAGTTTATACACACACCTTAACAAAAGTTTTTGAGCTGTACTATAAATAAAACCTAAAACAATTTGTAATAAAAAGGGTGCGTGTTATATTTTCTTTCATAAAATTTCCATTTTTCCATTTTCCGGACAAAGACAATTAATTAGTCTATGAACATTTTTTTTTTTTAGTAATAATTAAGTCATGCATGACTAAAAATAAAACTCGTGCTTGTAAATGAAATGTTATTTCTACAAAAATTGTACAACATTAAAAAATATTATTGTTCAGTAGGTATTATTTATTAAATTTTCGTTGCTCTAGTCGCAATTTGTTCTTGACCTCACACTGTCAATAGTTCACTGATAACTTAATAAGTGAATCATAAACAATAGGGATGATGACAATTTTTTTCTGTTATTATATCGATGGACCGCATAATAATAAAAACATTGGTAAAAAAATTACTCCGTTAACATTAAAACTCACAGAGATTTTCCAATTCAAAAAACACATTAATGGACTTTCCCAAAAACGTTTTATACAAATGGCTACCTAGTTATGACGTCACGCATCAGTAATTAGTACGCATAGTTTGTGAATTTTGTACTACAACTATATAAAATGTTGCGTTTACTAAAACGGTTTCATAGCAAAAGTTGCTTTCAATTGTATGTGTTATCCTTTTGTAAACAAATTTAAGACAATTAATGTTCTTTAAAAATGGACTTGCCCATCTAACTAAGAAGACTAATAAAAATCATATAACATGAGTTTTCGAGCTGAGAGTAAGCACATCGTTATATTTAACCCAGATTTGTAATAATATGAAATAGTTCTTACGATTTCAGGACCCAGTCATCATGCCTATTATTTAGATACCTACCTCATATAAAACAGGTTCGATATTTTAACAAATTAAATTAAAATTATTTTTGAAAACAAAAGGGGTTGTTTTTTTAAATCTTGACATTAATAGATAAGTGAAATATTTTTTTTTTACCAGCCACGTACAATAAGGCATTGAACACACGACAAAAGCGAAAACTAAAACTCAAAATACAACAAACAGTGCAATAAGCGGTGCTTTAGATTCAACGTAGATATTTAATTTTCGCATTTAGAGTCTATGAAGACTGGAGCGTATATTATTAGTTTTTTATTTATTTAGTTATTTCTTTATTTTCACTTATGTGTAANTTGATAGACACGCGCTAATGTCTTCATTTTCCATACAAAAACTAGCCTGTTTTCACACAATTTAGCGAATTTGGAAACACTTTGGTTGTGCGTATTTTACTTTAATGGTTATCGAGAAAACATTATGATTGTGTTCCTAAATAAAAATAATATTCTTAAAAAAGATATATGAGAACTTTTCTATTTATATTGTAATACTAATAATGTTATATGAACACTGCGCGACGAAATAAATGGAACATTAGAAATGTTATTTAAAGAATATTTGTCGTAACGAAAAAAGAGGTACAAATTGAGCTAGAAGTATTATAGCTTCAAGTCTTTAGATAATTACAATACGCGTTTAATAATTAATAATACACGTTTTTTCGTATCTGTCTAGATGTATGTGTATTAGGTGCGTCGCCATTTTGATCATGAAAATGTCATTTCCACTTACTATATGTTGTACCAGTATATATAAGTAAATAGATAGCCGCCAGCTAAAATGTCGTTAATGTATCACTGATGCGCACAGTTTTCGATATAATTTTGAAAACCTGTTTAACGCATAACAACTTCGGACAAGGCATCTTTTATATTGCTATTTATCACATACAATATTATACGGATTTTGCATGTAACACATCCTATAAGTGTCTATAATAATTGTGCGTAATTTAAGTAACTTATCAGCCGAACTAAAATTGTGGTGATGACCACAATTTTAGTACGGCTGAAAAGTTACACGCGTTTTAACGGCAGAAATACCTTGATGTGCGTGGCTGGATTCGGAATTGCTATTAATATGAGTTTGTAAATGTTACCTATTAAATAGAAACATCCAGACTTAAAGGTAGGTACCTACAAACAGATTGTTCATGCACACAAATATGTATGTATAGGCCGGGTTTCCAATCGGAACCCTTAGTTATAATGTGTAATTAGCCTAATTTAAACAATTAGACCACATTTATCGTTTAATTTACTTTATTTCAAATATTTTTGTACTTAATGACTTAACATAACCATAATAAACCTTATTATTATCATCAGAAAATTAAATTTGTTTTATTAGTAACAGCATACCAGGTATAAAGCATTTTTTTTATTGAAGTTGTAGTTTATACACACACCTTAACAAAAGTTTTTGAGCTGTACTATAAATAAAACCTAAAACAATTTGTAATAAAAAGGGTGCGTGTTATATTTTCTTTCATAAAATTTCCATTTTTCCATTTTCCGGACAAAGACAATTAATTAGTCTATGAACTTTTTTTTTTAGTAATAATTAAGTCATGCATGACTAAAAATAAAACTCGTGCTTGTAAATGAAATGTTATTTCTACAAAAATTGTACAACATTAAAAAATATTATTGTTCAGTAGGTATTATTTATTAAATTTTCGTTGCTCTAGTCGCAATTTGTTCTTGACCTCACACTGTCAATAGTTCACTGATAACTTAATAAGTGAATCATAAACAATAGGGATGATGACAATTTTTTTCTGTTATTATATCGATGGACCGCATAATAATAAAAACATTGGTAAAAAAATTACTCCGTTAACATTAAAACTCACAGAGATTTTCCAATTCAAAAAACACATTAATGGACTTTCCCAAAAACGTTTTATACAAATGGCTACCTAGTTATGACGTCACGCATCAGTAATTAGTACGCATAGTTTGTGAATTTTGTACTACAACTATATAAAATGTTGCGTTTACTAAAACGGTTTCATAGCAAAAGTTGCTTTCAATTGTATGTGTTATCCTTTTGTAAACAAATTTAAGACAATTAATGTTCTTTAAAAATGGACTTGCCCATCTAACTAAGAAGACTAATAAAATCATAACATGAGTTTTCGAGCTGAGAGTAAGCACATCGTTATATTTAACCCAGATTTGTAATAATATGAAATAGTTCTTACGATTTCAGGACCCAGTCATCATGCCTATTATTAGATACCTACCTCATATAAAACAGGTTCGATATTTTAACAAATTAAATTAAAATTATTTTTGAAAACAAAAGGGGTTGTTTTTTTAAATCTTGACATTAATAGATAAGTGAAATATTTTTTTTTTACCAGCCACGTACAATAAGGCATTGAACACACGACAAAAGCGAAAACTAAAACTCAAAATACAACAAACAGTGCAATAAGCGGTGCTTTAGATTCAACGTAGACATTTAATTTTCGCATTTAGAGTCTATGAAGACTGGAGCGTATTCATTATTAGTTTTTTTATTTATTTAGTTATTTCTTTATTTTCACTTATGTGTAATTATAACAATGTTATTTACTGTTAATACGTGTTACTCCAAAGTCGGGTATCGCGGCACTGACGGTGCTTAAGTGTTAGCAAGGCCGGTTTCTTCGTATACAGGTTGATACTGGGAACAGGGTGTTTGTTTTTTTATTTAAACTTTTATTTCAACAGCCACAGTTGTTAACGTTTATAACGTTCCACTGCAGGACACAGACTAAGGGAGTAGTTATATCGAGATTGGTCCGTAGCCAGTGGGCTATAGTGATAGTCCACAGTAGTAGGTGAAAACGACACCAATCCTTACTTCGAAGATACTAGAGGTATTTATACTGGCCGTGCAGTGTGTTTTCAGGGAAATATATAATTTGGTTGTTATTGCGAGCACAACTTGTTTATATATCGATTTTTTATGCTACCAAGTGTACAAGACGACCAAAACGCTCACCTGATGTAAGTGATACGCCTGACCATGACAGAGCGGCTTTGATGGATTCCAACAACTGATAGACAGTTATTATTCTCCATCAACGCCGCAATGCGCCCGACACCAGAGACAACAGATGTTAGGTCTCTTATACCCGGTAATTTTCATTATGTATAATCTATGGTGTACCAAAAAAGAACACCCTGTATACAAGTATTAAATTGGAGGGCAGAAACAACCCCCAACCCCCGTTATAATATCCAAAGTAACTCTGCATAAGGAAACTAACTATTTATAGTTTATATACGTTGTATTTAAATGCGCGTTAACACGACCGCGGAGGTCATATGTTAATGTCGAGTCTGGACATCAAAGGGGTCTTTTTATGACGTAATACATTAGCAACTAAGCAGACATAAGCTTTCGTGGTATCAAAGTCAAAATCCATTTATTTATTTATTTTTATTCATGATGGGCTTTGCTCTTGAGCACAGACTATCCTAGTGGAAGAGACGTGCTCTAAGATGGAGCGAGCTTGCCCAGACTTACTTAAATTAGGTTTATTGGAGCTTTGAGATCGCTGTGTATTTGGGGTTTGAAATCAGACTTCTATAATGCATGGTATAATTTCATCATCATCATCAGCTCATATATATATATATATATGCTCTGACGAACAGCCTCTTTGTAGTTTATGGACTCCTAGTACACTCGTTTCGGGTTCAAGCCAACCTCACTGGCCCGTTGTGCTTTCTGTCGAACAGCCTCTTGGTAGTTTCTGGACTACTAGTACACTCGTTTCGGGTTTTAGCCAACCTCACTGGCCCGTGGTGCTTTCTGTCGA
>PQWD01005401.1:0-24322 GCA_019425675.1 Leucinodes orbonalis
TTAGCGACTCGTCCGGTCTATGTTATTCCGATGTCTGTGGCGGGCACTACCGTGCCGCTATATTATACCTCGTATGTTTGCAAGTTCATATAAAGTCAAGAGATGTTTTTCTAGATTTTGTATCAGATAGCTGAGGCGTCATTCATCATTCCCTCTATCGCGCTTTTGATAACTAATTACATTGGATAAGAAAAGATTCCTTACATTACCTAAGACGAGGTTGTCACCCCAAGATTGCTGCATTATACGTAAGACTCCCGTCGCCTACAAATTAAAGATTTGCACATCTATGCCTTCTAAGCACGTAATTTGTATATTAAACATGTTTAGCGTTTTTGTGCGAGTTTTACAGTCAGCGATATCTTCGTCGTGGCTCAAGATTAGGATCTTATTTCAAAAGAGGTTTATATAGGATTGTGAGGCAATTTAATTATAAAAACGACATCATTTCAACCGTATGTGTTGTGTAAAATGAAATGTGCGAAAATATAGCGAACCGCCTTATAAGGGTGCACGGTAGAGCTACAGGAAATATGTAGATAACGTTATTACACTAATAGAATTGCAAGATATTAACCTTGTTATGGAGACGACGGCCGTTTTCTCCGGTCGACGTCTGACAGCTAATGGCGCAGGCGTCCAGGCTGTCTTCAGTACCAGCCAAATGCGATGATTACATGTCTAAAGTAACTTTTAACTACCCTACGTATTGATGACCAGAGAAGCAATTACGAGCCACCAACGACCGTGGTTTTAATGTGAAGCTAACAAGCTCTCATATTCCTAATTTGGTACGAACAAAGCACGATATGAATTGAACACATAGCCCGGTTATAATTAGGGCTAACAAAAATTCGAAACGCTTTGTGTCTCAAACACTGTGTGAAGCGTGACTGAAAGATACACAATATGCAAATGAATAAGATAGCATATATTATAACACTTCAAGCCATGTTATGTCAGGTACAAACTTACCCATCTATCCGCCTACCTACTACAGAATTTTGATTATACATTCAAGTAAGACGGTGAACTGTTTTCTTAAGAACTCTGTTTTGTGCAGTAGTTCGGCGACGATAATGGAGGATTGTTTTGGTCTGAAAAGTAGGTCGGAACGTTTTTCTGTACCTGAGGCGACAAAACTTGGGACTGCTCTACGCTTCTTCGTCGCTCCTAAAGTTTTTCAATTAGTAATTAGTTAATTAAAAAAACAAGTGTAAGAAGGAAGGAATGCTAAATCGCACGTTACTGGATTTAAGAGGATCGCAAAGACATTTTACACGCATCGGCGACTGAGTGCCGAGTCCGTAATTCGTCGAGGCACCCACCGAGACAAGAATGAGCTAACTTTTCGGAAAGACTACGGGCGAATGAGAAAACATTAGGGAAGTTGCTGCCCAAGTGATAGACAAAAACGGCAAAATATATGTGGGGGCTTTGCGGGAACACATCACTGTACGGTTTCAAGATACGCCGTGAATAACAATATAAACTCTGCAACTCCGCAGAAACTTGACGTGTGATTTATGTATATAAGGTAAAACTTTCTAAATTATACAAATTGACGTAGTTATACGAGCAATTAGTCAACTTTTGCGAATTTATACTTCCAACAAGTGCTTAGGGTTAAAAGATTACGACGCGACTCTTAATTTTTTTCGAACGACAGTCTAGTTTTAGTACCTACATATGATTGTATTAATTTAATTTAACTTTCTCGTATCGTCTGTGATTGTCAGTCCAATAAATACAAGGCCCAATATTCATTTATTTATACTGGAACTATTATTCGTAAATTCTATGAGACTTTTACCTTTTATCTCCGTTTCCCAATATTTTTATAAATATTTGTTCAAATAAAAGTCTCGTGACACAAACCCAATATATTTTGTTCGAAAGTTTAAAACAAAATTATGGTATACAACAATGAATCGCTCAGAACTGAATGAAAGCCGTATATGAAACATATTCTGCACCCACAGACGTAATAAGCGCTAAACTGGATCATAAATAAAAGGAGAGCTGGCATAACAGCCGCTTAAGGCACGTCATCGGCAGCTGTCGCACAGGCGAATTCTGAAGCGATCCGATAAAAATATCTTCATCGATCGACCTGAGCATTCGCATTTTATATGTAGGTGGATGCAGAAAGTGCCGACAGATAAAATTAAATGAAGATATTTACCTGAAAGTAGACATTTCTAGCTGGAAACAAAACGTTCCTTTGACAGAATGAAAACGACGCTCACACTCACCTAGAAGACAGTTTTATTTTAGAAATTCACCTTTTTCACAGATACCTTAGCAATTTATCAAAAAGATACGTCAGTGAGAGGAAGCGACGACGATGACGTCCTGTAGTACGCGAGGGCTGATAAATCATCACCTTCAAATGAATTTATCTTCTATCGAGACGCTGTACTACACAGCGTCTTTTGTTATTATCAGGAACCCACCTGTTTTTAAGTTGTACAGATTTCTTACATTTTTGACGAAACAATGGAAATATTATAGTAAATTCGCCCGCAGCTTAGAACATAACAATGAAGTAAATGTTTAGACGAAAACTTTGTTTAACCGCTCACCCATGAAGAAGTTCTTCGGTTACGTATTTATCGGAAAGAGCTTACAACAAGGATATGAAAATGTTTCTAAAGTATTAAAAGTCACTGGACGTTGGGGACTTCATAAATATTTAAAGAAAACCATAGCGATTTAACTTTTAGGAAGGCTACAAATATGCGGAGTAAATGAAATATGTATATCATATTAATGCTGATCATCTGGATTCTGATTCATCTGAAGTAGCAAACACAAATTAATAGATACGAGACTTAAATCCTTTAGCTGCATTTTCAATACTTTTTTTTTATAAGATAGAAGCAGAAGCATTATTTATTACAACAATTTGGGTTTTCTAAGTTCTTTCTTCTCTTACCTTTACAAACAAATAATTCAAAGGGGCTTTATTCAACCAGCTTCAAAACTATTCACATACGAAAAAGTAAGTCCTTACTGCGAAACTCAAGGGTTCATAAGTTTAACTTGAGTTCATATCGAACACGTCCCTGAAGCTTGTGTCTGGCACAAGTTAAGGTTGTCATTCAACAAGAAGGCGACGCCTTACCCCTTGCCCGGAGCACTGTCTATACCCCAGCTCCCAGAAATACCAATTAAAAGAGGTTAATTAAGCTGAGCGAAGACCCTTGTTAGTTGCAAAGTCTTAAATGATAACAGCGCATGTTCGTCCGGCAACCGTTTTAAACTTGAATAATGGATGCAAACTTACAGAAACGTTTCTGGAATAGATTAGTCTCCATGGCTGACGAGTTAAATGACTGTTTTTGAATGGGAAGTCACATCTAAAGGTTTTTTTAAATCATTACAGGCGCACACGACGGCTATGTGCTATGTGCATACATATCTTATATTTATGCCAATTCATAATCTATACTCGTAGCTCCAATTAAAGACTAGTGGGAATAATATACGCCTGTTTATGAAACTAATAGGCGTTGAGTCAATAATTGTAGAATAGATTTTTTTTAATGATAATATCACACTGACTGACTTGTCACGTTTAACTTTATAAAATCTTTATTTTTTTACATACATGATGTATTGAAGAAAACTTTGATTTTCTATTGTGTCTGGATTCCTAACATTCACAGCAAAACATTAGTGGTTTTATCAGTATGTTTGTTTCTAGTATTAAAGTAATGTAAGTCACAATTTTTTTAAACAAATGTAGATTTTTCGGATATATTTATTAATAACGTTTTATTTTATTTACCCGTAAACAAACGGAAGTGGTGCAGTGGCGCCACCTTTATTAATACTTTTGTTGATTATTCAGTAAAGTTATAATGTTGACTTCCGATAAAAGGGTATAAATACTGATTGTAATCATACAGTTGCTGAATTCTCTTGCAAAGTGTGAAAGAATAAACATCTCTCGTGGAAACTGTTTTACTGGTTTTTATACATACTTCAATATATATATATATATATATAATATATATATATATATATAATATATATTATATATATATATATATATATATATATATATATATATATATATATATATTATATATATATATATATATATATCTTAAACTTATCAGCACGAGACGCAAAACTATGGTTATATGTATATATATATATATTACTATGGTTACTTAAATTAATTAATAATTAGATAAACAATAGGGCTACTAACGGCGGGCCGTTTTAATTGGCTGTTTAAGCTTTGGCACGTTTCGCTTTTCCAGTTAAAGTTGGGATCAAGCAATTGAAGGTGGCCATCGGTAGGGCGGTGCCGACTTTATGTAACACCTGTTATTGCAGTAACTTAGTGATAGTAGCCTTACGAACATATATTACTTGCATTTCGCATCTTCAACATTCATTATGAGGTTATACGCATTTTCTCTTTTCATATATATATATATATATATATATAAATAAAATAAAATCATATATATATATATATATCTACTCTTCAGGAATTATATCATAATTGTATTTTTAATTTATACCTTATCTAATGTGAATGTAACACGAGGCCAACATTTAATTATGGAATATTTCATCGTAAACTTGTTATTTTAAATTGGCAACATAAATGTGTAGGTACTTAGCGACACAAAGGTTAGCTACAACGTAATTCAGAGTCAAACGAAATTAATTCAATTTAGGCCCAGGGAAGGCACTTATGAATCTCAAATGGAATCGATTCGAATTACACCTTAAACATAATATTGGCAAGGAACTCAGTAAAGAAAAGCTGATGTTATTCTATAAACATTAATTTTTCACGTTTGGCACCGCCTTCTCTTAAGATAAACACAAAGATGGACCTAAGTTGTAGCACGCATACGTAGATACTTGTATAAACCTACTCACTCTTGATTTAAAGATCCCAAAATTGTACTTTTGGATACACATACGCCGACAGCTAGCTCCACAGTTTCGCAATGCGAATAAAAAAGTGGTTCCTGAGTTCTTTGGAAATATCTACCCTATACGGATGACATTTTGCCGCCTTTCATAGTTATCGAAGTCTAAATGGGCTAGGTGTAACAAGGTCATGCAGTTCCTGTTCTGGAGTGCGGCGTATGACTCATTAATATAACAAGTCAAAAATTCACATTCTTCTAGCATTAAGTTCATTGCGGAAAACATTTCACAGTTGCCCTTTGGTAAAATAACTGCACACTCATAAAACTGAGCACGCAAATTGGTTAAGTAGTAAGGTAAAATGATTACAGAGCAACGTTTTATATTGGTTTTAATCATTTCGCCAAAGAGACATTCCAGTTCTGTGATCAAAGTAGATTTAATTAAAAATCTCGCAATAAAGGGATGTCTAAATTCCTATCAAGGAAGGACGAGATTTTCCTTTTGTAAGAGAAGATTTAATGAAATCCCATTTGGTTTTACGTGACTTACAGTTACGTCTTTACCTACGACTAAAATACACTTGTGAGAAATTTAATACCTTGCCAATGTATGTATGTTCCATCCAAATCTGTATAATTATTTGGCATTAAAATCTAAATAATAAACAAAATAGGCATCAATTTCTGAATAAGAACATTTTTTTTATTGTAACGTTTATACTTTTGATAAACGTTGCAATAATAAAATGCTCAAAGACTAATATGACATTTACTCTGAGACATCTATCGACTTAATACAAAATCTGAAGCAAAACCCATTATAGCAGACCTAAATAGTGTGATTTTAAAAGAGAACTTTCTTCGTTCAGTTAAAACATACAACAGGGCTAACAAAGGAAAATTTAATACGGTGAATTTACAGATGGACGGACCGCCATCACCTGTATACATTTCAGAATGCCTTACACAATCCACGAAACATCTTTTTTCCATAGCAAGACTATTCGCCAGAGAAAACAGCTACCGTTTTTGTTGGACGTCCTATGGTAAAATATACTTACGAAAAATGGAAGGCGATCGTGTTATCAGAATTGATAATAATGAAGATCTGGAAAAATTGAAGCAAAAGTGACTTACAGGTGGTTTCACCTGCTTGTGCATGTTATCAGTTATGTCTAGTTGTGACCCCCATGTGATTCCGGGTATGTTACACTTATTATTATTTAAGTTCGATAGTCCTGGGTTTGTCTGGCATTCTATTGTTTATAAAACTATTCAATTGTTTACATTGGGTAATGATTTAGTTATACCTGGCTTGCGCAATCACCGGAAGCAATATCAAACACTCATAGCTCCTGGTTTGTTTGCGCTTTTTGTATTGTTTTTATATATTATTTTATTCTAGTATTGAAAATGATAGTGGCTTAAATTATGTTAGTTTAAATTTTATAATTATATCATCACATAACCTCTCCGTGCCTGCGCAACTTTTTATAATTCTCAATTGGAAAGGGTTGGTCTACCTTGTGCTTGTATATTGCTATCTCTTATATAGGTCAATATTAATATATTATTGTATTATAAGAGCCTATATATCTAATCTAGTGGTATATACCCGTTATGAACAACATAATGAACTATATACCAAGACTATGCTCACTCTCATATTAACATATATTACCACCAAAATAGTCATATTTTACTTAACCTACAGGTGGGAACCTATATCCAGATCCCTATCACTTAATTTGTTGCAGTGTATAGTTCCATAATTAGCGCTTCGACTTATACGAACACTAGGACCAGTAGTCGTGGACCTGTGGCATTGAGTGACGAGATTGATAGTCTCTCTCTATCCGAATCATTCCTTTGTAGTCCGGAACAGTCGATACAATATATAAAACAGCCCATAGAATTTACAAAAATAATTACTCAAAATATTCGTTCCATTAACAAAAACTATCAAAATTTCGAAACTTTACTAGCGCGTATCCCGTTTGAGTGTGAAGTGTTGGTTCTTACAGAATGCTGGCTAGCATGTATTAATAACAGTTTAATTCCGATACCTGATAATTACGTACTATTTAAAACAACCACACATTTAAATCAAAGCGATGGGGTCGTTGTTTATACCAAATCAAACTTATCCGCATGCTCTGAGGAACCAGATTTTCAGTCATCTGCATCTGGCCTTATTGTTAAAATTGATAATGATGTCGCTATCCTTTGTGTATATCGTTCTCCCTCAATCAGACACATTGGCTCTTTTATTTCGGCCCTGAATTCAATTTTACCAACTTTATCTAACTTTAAACAGGTAATTTTCACTGGAGATATAAACATTGACATTAAACCGACATCTACAGATTCTAGACAGCACGACTACTTAAATTGTCTAGCATTCCACGGATTCCTACCAGCCCATACTCTACCCACTCGAGAGACCAGCAGTATTGACCACATATTTATCCGCACGAAACTAACATCCACAGCATTAATACTTGATTCCGCTATTACAGACCATTATACCCTCTTGTTAGCTATAAAACATAAAAAATCAAACATAAATAAAGCTCAAACAGCTACCACGTATAATTATGCAACTCTAGATGTAACTTTTGGTGATATGGACTTTTCTACGATCCTTAGGACAGATGACGCAAATTTGGCCACTGACGCTTTTATCAGTGCTATTTCAAAAGCTATTACAACGAATAGTTATACCCACACAATATCCTCAAGAAAAAGGATAATAAAACCTTGGATCACACCCGGCTTATTAAGGTGTTCGCGGACAAGAGATATGCTTCACAAAAAACATAAGAGATTCCCAGATAATCAAATATATAAAGAGACATATTCTAGATATCGTAACTTTTATTCAAATATTATTTAAAAAGCTAAACGTCAATATTACGCGTCAGAACTAAATAAATCACAAAACAACCCCAAGAATTTATGGGACAACATAAAACTAATCACTAATACTAAAAAACAGTCAGATAATTGCTTACCGTTATTAAAATCTGCACAAACACCATTAGAAGCCTGTAATCAGATTAATAGTTACTTTGTAGGAATAGGAGAGGAACTGGCTCGAAACATTCCCAATGTCACACGACATCCAAAAACGGCTCCCCAAAGCCATCACTTAACTTCATTTGTAGTAACAGAAACCAGCGTTGAGGAGGTGAAAAATGCTATAATGTCCCTTAAATCAAATGCGATAGGTAGTGATGGAATCCCACCGACTATCCTCAAAAGGTATGCAAGTCTCTTGTCACCAGTTCTAACCCACATTTTCAATCTGTGCTTTCAAAATGCTGTATTCCCAACTGCGTTAAAAAAGGCAATAATACAGCCTATTTTTAAAGGGGGTGACATAAACTTATTGACTAACTACCGCCCTATCGCAATTCTACCTGTCATTTCCAAAGTACTCGAACGTATTGTAAATAGCAAACTGGTCACCTACCTTGAGCATTTCAATCTTTTGTCTCCCCAACAATTCGGTTTCAGGAAGAAACGGTCGACTAGCAACGCAGTTTTGGATCTTCTGGATAATATAGTAAAGTCACTCAACTCCAACAAAAAAGTACTCACCATTTTCCTGGACCTCAAGAAAGCCTTCGATACTGTGCCCACTCCCACTCTTTTGTCGAAACTCGAAAACATTGGCATTAGAGGTTCTCAGTTGGATTTCTTTCGTAGCTATTTAACAAATAGATGTCAAGCAGTTAGAATAAATGAGTTTATGAGCGAGGAATTACCTATTAACTATGGCGTCCCTCAAGGCAGTGTCATCGGCCCCACCCTCTTCCTGATATTCATTAATGACCTGAGCAACCTCAATATAAAAAATAGTCATATTGTATCTTTTGCAGACGACACAGCGATCACTTTTACAGCGAATTCCTGGACCGAACTACAACACACTGCACAAAACGGGATTAACACTACTTATGCCTGGTTACTAGAGCACAAACTTACCTTGAATACCATTAAAACTAATTTTGTTACGTTCTCTATGAGCTCTAACTCGCAACCTTATTCTACTCCATCACTTAAAGTGCACGTGTGTCCCGATTGGTCCCTTTCCTCTTGCCAGTGTCCATCACTAACGTCTGTTGACACTATAAAGTATTTGGGCATTACTCTGGATAAGCATTTGAACTTTAAGAACCATATTCAAAGCCTTACAGGTAGAGTGCGTAAACTAATTTATGTATTCAAAACCTTGAGACACGTTGCAAATCCTACTGTACTACAACAAGTGTACTATGCCCTTTGTCGGTCAATACTTAAATATTGTATTTCTTGTTGGGGAGGTGTCCCAAAAACTACTCTTAAACCTCTTGAAGTTGCGCAAAGAGCCGTACTCAAAGTAGCTACTTTTCGTCCAATCACTTTTCCAACAAACGAACTCTATAAGATTTGCAAAGTATTAACCGTGCGCCAACTGTTTATTCTGGATGTCATATATCTTCAGCATCAGAGAACTTCATATATTCCGATCACAAAGAGACGGAAAGACAAAATTTGCCCAGTCCCCACAATTAACTATTCTTTTACAAAAAGGTTCTTTTTTTTCCTCGGTCCATTTCTGTATAATAGAATCAATTCTGAAATCGCCTTGTATGAACTTAATTCTTTTGACTGCAAACATAATACAATTTCCTTACTTCTTGCAAAATCTTACCATGAATCCGAATCCTACTTCGACACGTTTGCATAGTCAATAATCTCTATCAGTAACATACATCTTGTACACTACGCTCCATTTAATCACATTGTATACTTTCTATTAATGCACTTATTGTACTATATGTAGTAGTGTTTATATTTTGAGATGACCAACTCCAGTTGTTATGTATAAGGACCTATTGTTAACATATGTTTTCTACATAGCTTTTAGTTCATTCCCGATATGATGAGGGCCTGGCGACCTGTACTACCGGTATCTATATACCCATAACAGGCGTCAGTCGCTCACAAACTGAAATTGTGTCCAACTGTTATGTTGTTAAAATGATAAATTCTGTTATTGTGAGTGAAATAAGTTATTATTATATTATTACATTTACTAAGGTTTTACGCTAGAGGTATTAAATAATATATATTTTTTTAAAAATAGAAGTTTCATTTTAATAGAATATATTAAAATGAAACTTCTATTTTCCTTTCCTACTTCACCCGTAAAACAAAAATTCATTGCGGTTGTATTAAACGTTCTAGTTTAAGTTCAACACCGGCAATTCACATACAGCATTAAGGACGATTTTACGAGGTACCTTCATCAAATTATATTCAAAGTACACTTAACAAATAGGAAAATATATTCCCGCAATTCCTCCTTCTGCGAGGCTGCATATTAAATTAGACTGAAAGGAGTAAAATAAAAATGTAAAGCGGATCTCAAAGGAAGTGAAGGCAAAAAAGTGTGAAGCGCGAACCTGATTTTATAATTTCCACCGACTTTAGTATTCAATGCAATACGTTTACTGCGAAAACAATAAAATGTCTATTAGCCAGTTTGTAACGTGATGATGGAACTTTATGTAAATAGTGACGACCCATTTGGTTTTATGGTTGAGATGTCGGCTATAGCACCAAGGGTTCTGGGTTCGATCCCCGGGCAGTACAAACATTTGTGCGTATAAACATGCCTGTTTGTAATGCTCTTGGTGATTTCTATGTATAATATGTAATACATATACTTTTTTTGTAAATACATACATATTATGTATGTATTTACAAAAAAAGTATATTTATCCGTTGCTTAGTACCCATACTACATACAGGCTTCAGCTTAACTTGGGGCTAGATGGCACTGGCACTATTATTATTTATTCAATGTCACATTCAATAAATTACCATACTTTAATATGTTTTGTCTTGGTTCCTGATCAAATATAACGGCGGAATTCTCGCAAAGTAAAAAAAACGTAGTTATGGTTAAGTAAAAAACGTATGACGCGCACAGCGTCTCTTCTAAATTAAAATTTTATGTATTTTTAAATAAATATTGAAATCTCCTAAACCTAAGCTACGTTTGCACCAAGATGTACGTCATCCTTTTCATCGTTTAATGAGGGTTGACGGGTGTGAACGACTACCATCACGTTAGTGAATGCCGTCCTAAGATTTATAACCAGGACAACTAACAACAATGTTCACTACTGCAGGCACTGCCCCATTAAGTGGTTAATTGTTTCCAGTCTTCGTCACTAATTCAGAGGACAAAACTATGTTTATCTTAAAGGTCACATTTGAACATAGCATTAAGTCGACTTCAACTTTGATTTCATAAAATACCGAACCTTATTACACAAATTAAATAAATAAAAAAAAAATATACATTTAACTGCTGCGCTTATATCACGGGGTGTGATTGTTCAAACTTATTCATCTTGGCAGAATCACAAATTTACACCATCTGATTGACTAAAAATCTTTTAAAAATATAATTTGGCATCTGCCATTCGTTTCCGATAGTAACTCGGCCATTGTTATCTAACTATGGCCGGGTTACTATCGGAAACGAAAGAGTTATTCTAAGATTTTAAATATTCGTACATGGATGTGTCCCTACAGTAGAGACGTATGATCAATTGTTACCTATTCAATAATAATAATATCCATATTGAGGTTTGTGAAAAGAAAAAAAAAAAAATGGAATGACCAAAAACCTCCATTTATGTAAATATACAAACAGTGGCTAAATAGGACATTATATTTTTCCATTTAAATGTGTTTTGAAAATAAATATTGTAATAATTGCCAATAAAAACCCGTGAAGACCCTTGTTACCCATAATTGGCTTGGTAAAAGTAATTTCTAACATTTCCATAAAATTATTTCATTACTTTCCCAGGAGAGGTGTGCTAACAGTTTAGATTAACGTTGTATGATAAAATCATTTCAAGAAATATTTGAGCAACTCAATTCATCAAAGAATAGTAAAATCCCAGTTCAATAATTTGAGTTACGTTCTTGACACAAACATTCGATCACCATACGTTACTGTACATTTTCTATTACCTGCCGGAGAGATAAAACATCGAGATAGAAAAAGAGAATAACGAAAGCCATCCATTCGTAATATCGATACATATTATTGCAGCTAGTAGGACGAAGGGCGGTGCATGTGCATAGCACAGGCGTGTCAGTGTGAGATAGGCGGCATTGTGCCTTATTTACGAGTGCCTTTCCTTGGCAGCGATGTCAACCCCTTTACCAGTAGACGTTAGTGGGCGTGAACTGCCAAGAAAAATTTATCGCGTGCACCCACACGACTTGGTTGAGACCCCGATAGTGCCCAAGTAATAAAACACCACTTCAGTGCGTGGACAACGCCGCTTAACTGGAACCAATCTCGAAGATGTGCCGCGGACAATCGTAAACTTTCCACTTTTAATCGAATCTACAGGTAATGCCGGCTGCCTCCGAGGCAATATTGCAGTTTTATGTTTGGGGACAGTAATAAATACCGGTAAGTAATAGTGTTCGGCATCTACTTTACTTTTTTATGCGTTAACGTCAGTAATGTTTTACAAGCACTTCTAGAAAGAACTTTTTATAATGGTAATTTGAATTGAAAAAAGAAAAGAGATTGCTCGTTTATAACTTTTACGTTTATTACTGTCTATAATTATGTGCAGGCTGCTTCTAATCTATTAAAGTGCGCACTCGTGATTTAAGATGGTTAATTTTAATATGTTCAGTACCTTAATTCATAGTTTTATTTTTTTGTTGTGTATACATTCAATTTGACGATAATGTTTTTTCCTAAATCAAATAACATTTCCAATTTTGAGTGTACTCGTCTTGTTCCTTTATCAATTCTTAAATGGTGTAGGTATATCTACCACGTCTAGTACACAGAGCTTATAAATAAATTAGTTATACCCCATATTACATACATGTTAGTTCGACTTCTATAGTTGTATTATGTTTAAATTAACATTAAATGAATTGCCTCAATTTAAACCACTAACGTGAGTTTTCCTCTGTTACAATGCTCAAACTACTCTGAAAACACTATTAAAACGTTGCGATTTCCCAACATAAAAGAATGTCTTCTTAGTAACATAAATACTTAATTTCAGCGATGTTCAGTGAAACACGCAAATATGCTGCTTTTCGTGAATATACAACTGACGAACTCATATATCTCTCTTTAGTTACCCATTACAAATAACAATTGCTCACACAAAATTGCAGTTCTAAGAAGCAATTAAACTATAATCTTTCAAATTAATTAATGCCCTCCTAAGAGTTTGAGATAATAACCTTCAGTGGCGCCAGATGTTGACGGGTATAATAGCCAAGTTATGAATTTTAATGTCTGCTCGACGAAAATCAGAATGAATATTGAACACAGTAAAAAAGGAAATAATTAAGCCAGAAAAGGATGTTTCCGCCACGGAATGGCTCAGCAACTCTCGGCAGGGAAATTTACGAGAAACACTGAAAAATAATTAAGATAGAATCTCATTAGGGAGGTACACAATCCACGCTCGGCCACGCTAGGTGAACGCCATTCGCTATAGTTTATTCATCCGGGAAAGTCGTTGTTATTCCTGATAGCTTTCTGTATCAAATCCTCCTTGGTATAGAACCGGAAATAAATCTATGTTGAGCAAGCAAATGCAAACGACAACATTTACGATATCGAAGAGAAATGCATTAAATACATTTGTACTTGGAATACATCCAGAAAATAAAATAGACACTCGAAATAATACGAACTCTTAATAAAAATGCGAATTGCAATTAATTTACAGTAAGACCAGAAACCATGAGAGAAAAAGTACAATGCAAATTTTACGATGAACAGCAAGTAATACTAAAGTGATGCTAACGTTGTTTACGGGCTATCGTAAAGGCATGCATATTTTAGTTAATGTAGTAATTAAAAGAAACTGCTTTTATATCATTTTAGGTAGTAACTTTAGACAAAACATTGTTATATATATATAACATGTTGATTATCGGGCAGCGTCTTAACGCTGCCCGACCATCAACACTTTATATACACGGAAGCGAGTTACTATCGAACTCGATGAAAGCACGCTTCAATAAATGCCTTGTGTGCACAATGAATGTGTAGCCCAAGGAAGTCAAGCATGCTGGTCATACTGGTCAGACGGTAAGCGAGGTATGTGAGCAAGCAAACAGACGCCAACCTGCCCGTATATATAGGGGCATATCTATTTAAGCATTCTACCAAGTGTACTTTCATTTGAAACCGTTGCACACTTTGGTAGGTATATCTTGTCAGCATAAACTACTACAACTTTTTCAAATCTTTCACCATTCGCAAGCTACATTATCCACGAGTAACATACGTATATTTTTATTTTAGAAAATACTATTATGTTTAAATAAAGTACAGCAATGTATTTTATCGCATGAGCTGCGCGCTTCTAGGTTATGTTATACTTGCGGGAGAATATAATCGTCTACCGCAGGTAATCCGCGGGGAACAGCTAGTATTAATAAATGCTTTGTACATCCCGTTGCTATGACAGCAACGTAACAGCCTTCTTGAATATGCAATTAAACTTGCCACATAAACAATGTGAATAAAACATGAATTGAAATGTTCATTCCCGATATTGATTTACACTGTGGCACTTAACAAATTCACGGAGTTCGTATGAGGACGATAATTGAACAAATGGGACGCGCGGAATGTACGTAACAAAGCACTATCCCAGGGTGCAACGTGTAGCAATCGCCTGCCCGCTGCATTAGCGATGGATAGCATAGCGCCTTGTGTACTCATTCGATGCCGCTCATATCGGTCTCTGCCATACTGCGATGGTCCAATAGCACCAACAACACTCCATATTAAAGGCCCCAAATTGCAGTTTAATTTATTCCGGGCGTGT
Organism: Leucinodes orbonalis; assembly: GCA_019425675.1. NCBI lineage: Eukaryota > Metazoa > Arthropoda > Insecta > Lepidoptera > Crambidae > Leucinodes > Leucinodes orbonalis. The sequence continues at coordinate 14,801 of PQWD01005401.1, forward strand.
CTCGGCAACGGAATCGCAATAACCGGGAAAACAATACCACCATTTATTGAGGGGCGGTTTGATTGCACTTATTGCCAGTTCAAATACTGGAGCGTCAACAATTCGGGGGCTTAGTGCCTGGGCATCTGATCCAATTTTTACTTCGACTCGCGCTTAGCTAGCTCGCTTAGCTTCGTGAGAATTAGGAACTTAGCAATATACATATACGGCCACACAGTTCAGCACTATCGACCGAAGCTTTCCTCCAATTTCGGAACATAGAGAATGGACAGTAAAAGGAAAATAGATCCATTGCATATCGTATTCGAGCCGAGTCGTCGTACAAATTGCGAGTTGGAATTGATTGAATACCCTTCTCGTTAATCACACCTATCTTCGTACAATATAGAAGCAAGGTTTGTATAACTTGTGACGTTTGATAAAACAATGGTTATGGGATTGAGTTCGGATTTGATGAGTTTTGAAAAAATAGTAAATTAAGAGGCAAATAAGAATTTATTCTTTTAAAAAAAGACACCCTTTTAAGATTTAATTTATTTTGAGTTAATAATTAGTTTTAAAAAAACTTTACAGGTAACGTAATTCATTCTAGATTGTGGTGAGTATTGTAACGGATATAATCATACTGATAAATGAATCAGCCTATATGAACTGCTAGAACAAGCTTTCCCACACAGCATAGCGTGGGGAAATACGTTGAGTATATTAAACTAGATTTAAATATATACATGAATAACATACAACATTTACATAACACATGTCCATGAAAGAAAAACTCAAATCAGTTAATCAAATAACAGTTTTTAATCTGGTCAACGAATCCAGCATAAAATACGTTAAAGCTCGGTAACGGAATGCAATTTTACCTTCGATATATGTCTTGAAACGATAAAATAATGTCTTCATTTTAGGAGCAAATTGAATCCTGATCTTTTGTTTTTGGCTGCTTTGTCTTCATATGTGCTCAGCCAATTCCTGAACAGTTCCTGCTGCTATACTAAACTAAACAATGAAATAATGGGTTTGCCGTTAGAGAAAGTACAATACAATTGTCGCGAAAATTATGTGAGTTTGCATGCAAAATAGCAGGCCGCATTAGCGGACGCCAGCGGCCTGCCGACTAGTACACGGTCCTAGAGCCAAACTAAAACTTTACACTATTGTTCCCAACCAACCTTCGTATAAGTTGGATACTGGGTGCACTCCGTAAATGTCTCACACTCATAAATTCTGTCGCGGCGGAAACTTATATCGGAAGTTTAAGAGTTTATGAGCTATACAACGTTAACTCTAAATGCATTGCCGGTGCGCCAAACGCTCAATTCATTTGTATTCGCAGCGTTATGGAAATGAAACAGATCTTTCCTACAAAATCCTAAAGTGCTGCAATAATGTTTTCCTAAATATTTTTTAAGGATTAGGAGTCTAGTTTGGTTCGCGATTTATCTTGTTAACGACTTCCACAATGTGACGGTCAATACGTCTTAAAGGTGGGACAAACAGTGCGCGAAGAGTGAATGAGACAGCGAACATGAACGAACGGTCGTATAAAATGGGAAAAGGCGTGCTCATCGTACAGTCACCGCACCGAGATCGGCTATCCTCACGCAGTAACCACTCACACGTTTGTCGTCATTTTCATCTCGACATGCATATTCAACACAACGATAAATCATCCAGAGCCAACCCGCGCAGCCAAACGAAATGACCTACTGTACTGTCGCTAACCGGGAAAAATATCGTGCAAAAAGTGTAAGTAAACAAACGAAACCGCCGAAATATAACGTTAATAATTACCCACCCTTTCGAGTCGTTGATAAATAGCGTCATTATTATCACCAGAGCTGTGAAAAATGGTTCTCTCTCTTGATATTTATTCAAATAGCTTGCCCACGAGTATTCTTTTTTATGGAGTGGATTGTGTTTGGCTCTCCCGTTCTACTTATGCAATTATATTCCTTATTTTCTAAATACCTACTACCTAAATTGTTTGAGACCCTTATTACACTGCGTGATATCAAACAGTTGATCTGCATAGTCTCTGCAAATCGCTTAGTGTAATAACAGTTAGAACAGCAATCAACATCTATACTGGTTTCGTACTCCTTCTGTCATACCCAAAATTCACTACCATACATAAACGTAGGAACTAAGAACAGCTATATGTATAGCGACCCTTGCCTTTTTAGATGGTTTGGGTGCACACAAGGCTGTTGATCGCTCCGTTAACCGAATCGCCTATCAAAATTTTTCTCTCAATATCTTTTTTACACTTACCATCTCTTATAAACACGCTTCCCAGATAGTCTTTGACTTGTTCAACTTTCTCGCTTTCAATCATTGTCTTGCTATACATACTCGTAACTTCGTCCCTTTCTAAAACTCTAACTTTCGTCTTTTCGACAATTACTTTTAAACCCATCCGTTAAACGTATCACTTACTATCAGTGAGCGTCCGAACCGTCCTGTTCACTTATTACATCTTTTCCAGGTTAGATTCCCTAATGTCACTGCTATCGTTCGGAGGAACGGAAATAGACTTCTACAGACGTTTATGTAATTAGGCAGAAAAAACACAATAAATTATCGCCCGGGAAACTACAAGTAAACGCGTTCTTTTGTAAACCTCATAACGACGTTTCTACCGAATCCTATAGAGAAATACCGTATAGACCGTCAGTAATAATTTGCCTACCGGAGATAATGTTTTGTTCGTATTAACTAGGGAATATTCTAAATTAGGCGGGGTCATAGAGGTTGAGTGCGCCGCGCAGACGGGACGTGTTGTCGCTAAATGCCCACATTACTGCCGTCGACGTATTCCATCGACGTAGGCCGTCGCTCCCAAATTCCCTATTTACATAATTATTGTCATACGCGCTCGTGACAGAAGCACGAATAATTTCACTAACCGCAGTTTTAGTAGCAGCTGAGACTAATTCCAGGCAATTCAGTTGTGAATGTTTTCTGATATTGTTTTGAAGTTTTTCGTATGATTTTATAAAGGTAATAACAAAAAACTGAATTCATAATGACCCTCGAGGTAATGCAATATACCTATTAATACTAGCAAGAACTCGTATGCGTAATATTATACTCATATTCAAACCCTCGCTTTCTTTTCCGGACTGTGTATCTTTGTGTAGTATTATTGCAAAATATTTAAGGAAGTTTAGGAATTAAAACAGAGAGGTTAGGCATTAAAATTTTATTGAGTAATTATAAAACAGAACCACATCAAACCAAAGTTACATCACAAAAATACCTATACAAATATAACCAACACATCATGGCTTTTTCTCATATAATTATGATATGAAGACCCATGCAGTGTTAAAGTTCAGAAGTCGATTATTACATCAAGGGATCCGGGGTCAATCCGACATTGTTGTTGTGAAATAATTATTATCTGTAAAATAGTTTTTCTACTGTGTAACCTCTGTGCCTATAATAGCGCTATGTAATCTTGAACTAAAATTTGAATAAATGAACTATTTATTATAAGCGAAAAACAAAACACTTTAATATTGGATAAATTAAATTAAATTTCAATTAAATTGTTTGGTTTTAGGATATACTCGAGGACAACAGTGTTCAGACAGCCAAATCTTAAATATAATGATTTCTCAACTTGATAACAACATTTTTCGTTATTTATTGTCCCCTTTACAATGAACGAAGACTTTTCTCTAAACTCCAACCGGAGACGATACGATACGAACCAGGAAAAGTTTAAATTATTCGAAAACAAAGAGTCCAGAATAACAGAGATTGCTTGTTTAAAGAAGTTTTTCCTCAGCGAATAATGTTATGAAGGCATGTCTTGAACCTGGCTAAGTCTTTATAAAACCAGGGCTTCTGTGAGACCGCATTAATCTACGTCAGGAATATTGAAACCGATTCTTTTTTGCAAAGAAACACGGCATAATAAAGTCATCTATATTTTCTGTCTTCGTCTACTTTATATTCAATAAAAAATTCGCTGGCAGGATGGAAAGATTGAGCTTTTTCGGGAACTTGAGAGTTCAGTCAGACAAACGGTACGGATTTTATTACTGTGTTCTTTGTGGGATCCTTTTATCTGTTTCAAAATATGTAACTAAACGACTACTAGAATAGTATTTGTTCTTAGTCAGTTTTCTGGGTCGTGTTTAATACTAAGGTGTTTAGTAAAAAATCAAGGTTTCGATATGTACATAATCGTAACGATTGTTTAAAATAAAATGAAATAAATTTCATACCATTAAAACCCAATTGTACAATTAAATTTTTTAACGAAAATACCGCACATGAACATATATAAAAAAAATATTGTTACTTATCAACGAATTTTGAGCGACTTCCACATGACGAGTGAATTCATTTTGAAAATCACTGTGTTACCCGTAAAATTTTCTGACGAACCCTTTGGTTAAAGTTTATATCTTACTTTATTAAAGCCTAATTATGTCTGACTATACTAAAGCTTAAAATACTTCAAAAATCATTATTAATAAGTCATCGAACCAAATTCTCTGGTCAAATAGAAAAGACTGGGCGTCTTCTGGAAGGCATAAAGTGGGCCGCAGTCAACAGAACATAGACCCTTTTGATGTTTATTATTCGTAAAAGATAATTATCTACGCAATCATATAACTAGACCACTTTACGGATCACAAAAAAACCACTCCGTCAAAATGCTTCAAGTACTTGCGACATGAGAAAAGCATTAGCAAACATAACCGCAAGGGTCACAAGTGAGAGCGAGGCTCCACCTTGTTTTTCGTGACGTCGAAGTGATTTTACGAACATAAACCTGATGTAATGAGGCGTGACGATACCTGTGCTCGGGACGACCGCCTGCGACAATTGTCTCGTTTTCACAGGGATTTATTTAAGCAAAAGATATTTTTTGGAAGCCGTTTCTGTATTCAATCAATGTTACATACACCTTTTTATTGAATACGATTTTACTGTAATCTGTGAAATTTCTAGTCTCAAAATCTCACATAAAAATTGCATTTTATATTTAATTTTTCAGTATCCCCGATGTTCCTTGTAACCTTATTAAAGTAATTTATGCTTAATTATTTTTATAACTATTGTATTCAAATTAAATCTTTATTCCAACCGAAATACCGCGAAATAACTTTATTATATTAGTGAGAAATCAACTTTTTTCCGTTTTAGGGCACGGCTGTCCCATCATACGTTTTTGGGGAGACACAATTATTTGGCTACCATTTAAAAGTTATGACAAATCATAGCCCTTCGGAGATTTGGCAACACAGTAATTAGAAATAGATTACTTCCAACTATTACTAGTAAGCTAACACTTATTTATTACTAGTCAGGTAACACATATTCATACCGTATACGTAAACAATAAAAAAATGCACACAATAACAAACTCTTTAACAAAATCGCCATTATTTAAAACTAAAATCATAATCAGCTCTTATACGTTCCCGTACAGGGTGTATAGGCTATCTATATATATATTTCTTCGAAGGCGTCCGCGGCTTTCCTAACAATGTTTTCCTTCACCGTAAGAGCGTCGGATAAACGTACCATATGTACATTGATTATATATTTCGGAATTTTGAAAAGACATACGTAGCGGGATTTAAACTTGCAGCCTCCAGATCGGACGGCAACAAGCCACACCCAAGTCACCGGCGCCCTCATGAAAATTAATATAGTACCTAGGTAGTTATTTGTAATCCCTGCGTGAATTGTCAAAAAAATGTCAATAGGAACTTATAAACAAATAAAATCGATTGATTGTTCAAGAGTATGGTTATGGCGCAATATTAGATTTTCAACGAGTGCTTAGCGAATCCTACTCAAATCGTGACCTATTTTTGATGAGATTTTGTGTATATTATTTTGTGATATTGCGATATCACGTATTATTTATAGTTTATGCTTCCAAATACGGAAAAGAGATTACCAGCTATTGTATATCATATCTTTATATTTGCTAAGTAGCGTAACCACAAACTCCATATATGTACCAGTTTATCTCAATTTAATGAGTAAAATACATTTATGCTTTATTAAAATTGTGAGCTGACGTTATCCGTCAAATGTTGTAAATTTTTATTAATAATTCGAAGTTATTTAATTGTATTATAATTCCTTGATTTTTCCTACGTCATTTATAAATAACTAGGAAATTGTCTCACCAAACTTACATTACTGTAAATTCTCAACTCTTGAATCTTTTGTGTGCAAGATCTGTTTTACTTTTTAACTCGAAACCCTCACAATAATTACTTTTGTGACACTGATGAAGTCACAGTCCGGCTTAGCAATGGATGCTTATATGATTTCACCTATCTGAACCTTTTTACTGCAGGTATTCCGGACAAACATTAATTGATGTCATTTGCACTGATTTACAAGTAATTAATGTCACTGTCAGACACTGCCCAGATCTGGGTGGTCATGGCTTACTATCAGCAGTCTTCAAAATTAAAACATCAAAACCAAGTCCTGCTTGGATCACTTTCAGGCCACTTAAAAATATAGTACTGGACCAATTGAATAGCGATTTGAATTCTATTGACTGGAATAAATTAAATACTTTAGATGATATAGACAGCATGGTTGACTCATTCACCACCAGTATTACAGCTTTATTTGACTTACACGCTCCTTTGAAGACGCAAAAGTTTAAGCACCCACCACATCCATGGATAACGGACACTATAAAATCAATGATCAAAATAAGAGACTCTTATCACAATAAGTTTAAGAGCCAAGGCAAATTGACCCATGAAAAATCATATAAGACTATGAAACAAATAGTAGTTGCGGCCATAGAGAGTGAGAAAAAAAACTTTTTCAACAATCATATAAATAATTTCATGGGTAATCAAAAAAAGTTATGGCATAACCTCAAATCTAATGTTTTACCAAATAAAAAAGGAGCTAGCCAACTACCTCCACACTTTGAAGATGCTAACCTTATCAACACTCATTTTTTGACCATACCAGGTCCAAATTATGTAACAATATCACAATTAACCTACTTGGAACACCATAGATACGGAACTGCAACATTTTCACTATGTCCAGTAAATGAGTTTTCAATTGCAAAGGCAATAAAGAGTTTGAAGACCAATGCTCAAGGGGTGGATTCCATATCCTTGGATATGATTATGCTTACTTTACCTCAAACTTTAAGCGCTTTAACATCAATAGTGAACCGATCCATCTTAGAATGCAAATTCCCTGAGAGCTGGAAGGTGGCACGAGTTCAACCTCTCCCTAAGGTTAATCAGCCCACTATGTTAAAAGATTTGAGGCCAATAAGCATTCTACCCTGCAAGTCCAAGATCTTGGAAAGAGTTGTATGTGATCAGTTCACAAACTACCTAGAGCAAAATGACGTTCTACCCACTCACCAGTCTGGCTTCCGCAGGGGCTATGGAACGGCAACAGCTCTGGCTGATGTTGTTGACAATCTGCTTTCAGCTCAGGACCATGGTGAAATAACAGTGTTGGTACTGCTAGATTTTTCCCGCGCGTTTGACTCCATTAATATTCCACTCTTATTATCTAAGCTCGCATACTATGGAGTTGATGTCAACACCATTAAATGGTTCCACAGCTATTTGACAAACAGGCAGCAGTATGTGGAGCTTACGAGAAGTGATGGAATCAGGTCACCATCAACTTTATTACCAGTGGAAAGAGGCGTCCCTCAAGGATCTATTTTGGGGCCTATCCTCTATATACTGTATAGCTCTTGCATAACAAACAGTATAACACACTGCAAGTACCACATTTACGCAGATGATCTACAACTATACCTAACGTTTCGTCCATCTGATGCTGCTAGTGCAGTATTCAAAATAAACGATGACCTACAGCGTATAGCCACCTGGTGCAAAGTCAATTGTCTAGTACTCAACCCAACCAAGTCAAAATATATGATAATAGGATCAAAAAATAACTTGAAAAAGATAAATCAGAGCAACCCCCAACTCAATATAAGCATAGGAGGTGAATTAATTCAAAGAGTAGAGGAGGTCAGAAATCTAGGGCTAACATTGGATTGTAACCTAAATTTTGAAAAACATATATGTGAATGCGTACGAATATGTTTTTATCGCCTTAAAATCCTATATAAAATCAGACCTTACTTATGCGAGAAACTTAGGATCCAACTATGTGAGTCACTTATATTGTCAAAGTTGAACTACTGTGACATTGTCTATGGACCATGTCTTCTGAGCAGAACACAAACTCTTGTACAGAGAATACAGAATGCCTGTGCTCGCTTCTGTTTCCACATTCCTCCCCACTCACATGTAACACCAGTCCTTAATGCTGCTAACTTATTAAAAATGAAAGCCCGACAGAAACTTCATTTGGCTGCACTGTTGTTTGTTTTAGTTAACAAAGGCAAACCAAAATATCTTTATGAGAAACTTGCTTGGGCTCAGGACCGGAGGAGATATGTTGGGCGCAACTGCACTCCTATCCTTGTAACACCGGCACATCGTACTGCCGCATTTCGAGGTTCTTTTAAGTTCGCTGCCTCGCGGTGCTGGAACGACATTCCGCCACCTGTTCGTAACCTGAAATCAATTTATCATTTCAAGAAAGTTCTCAAAGATTCATATTTTTTATTACAAAAGAACGAATAGGTACTTACACAATGGTTTTGTTCAAGCGTTTAGTTGTGGGATGTATTTATACGCGACGCGAGGCAAGCGTACCTTTGTATGTCTGGCAAAAAACTCCCGTACTACATCAGCAAACAACCAGGACATATTACTTAAAAATATGTACTATAACAGGTATTGACGTGGCAGGGTGTGGCAAATATTCGATTTAGTAGGTAGTTGGTTGCAAACTTGCAATAAAACTAAAACTAAAAATATAAATGTCTCCAAATGTCTAATGTTGACATTGACAGACCAATGTCAGAGGCGGCAACAGCACAATCCCAAACAGCCTAATATTAAAAAAAAAAAAATAGGTAATAATATTGGACATTTTTATAATTATTTACTATCAATAAGTGTATTCATGTTCTATTTATTTGTATTTACGTAATTATGAATATACTTGTACGGTACGTGTTGTGAATACGTATATAAATGTGTGTAGAAGTATATATTTATATTATAAGTAATGATGGTATCCGTATTAATTTATTTCTTATTTAACTTGTGATGACTCGTCGTTACCTTAGGCCCCGTCAGAAAACCAGCGCTGCCGTGTATCTTATTTATTAGTATATATATTTTAAGCCTTGGTCACTTCAGCCACCAACGCACGCCAGCACATGCTGAGACGGGGTCCTTTTGACCACTCGACATTGCATTTATTATTATGTATTACCAGTTATTATAGCCATTTCTTATATGTATTTATTTTACTTGTGATCTGTGCAACTACTTTCTTCCTATATAAAATAATATAGTTGAATGTTTCGATTGTATTGTTTAATGTATGTAATAATGAGTGTAATGTTTGTATTTGGTCAATAAATCTTTTTTCTTTCTTTCTTTCTTTCTTTCTTTC
>PQWD01005401.1:25421-64351 GCA_019425675.1 Leucinodes orbonalis
ATGTATTTATTTCATAGGAGGACCAACAGCAACGAAACACAAAAATATACACATTTAACAACAGGTAGCTAATTATAGGTCCTCACAAATAAAATTGTATAGAAAAGAACACCCGAATGCTTAATAAAATTAAACAATTAAAATACAACAAATGAGCCAACATAAAATCTTACTAGATACTTTCAAAAAAAATTAAAACTAAAACCTTTACTCAACTAGTAAATCAATATAAAGATCATCAGTAGTCGTTTACACCTACATCTTAGTTCACTCCGTGAACCCTTTTAAATATATATGCAAGTAGCAATCTACAATTTAATATTTAAAATACATAATAATATAAGTCTTCGACGTAATCTATAATTATGTAAATCCATAATAAATTTACTTGACATTCTGAGTACCACAAATCTGTTAATAATTTTACCCTTCTGTCAAACCTTCTATTGCCCACGAGCAATCAGTAGTAGCTATTAAATAATAATTAGAATGTAAATTGCTTTATTTCAATTGGTACTTATTAGAAGACTCAAATTTGCGGTTAACTAGACCATATCCTATCAATATGCAAAGAAGTTTAATTAAAAGCTAGTGGTACTGTGATAGATATAGATATAATTCTTTATTGCTCACAAAAAAGGGTACATATTTAACAATAAATAAAGGAAAATAATGCAATTCAGGCGGCCTTATCGCTTAAAGCTATATTTTATGGATTAGTTTTATCATTACATATAATAAACATTTAAAATGTTGTTTGATTTGGCCTATCTATAACACGAAACTTCGTAATCTGTGAATAGATTGTCATCATTTGTACAGGGATAGGAATTATCATTTTTATAGTCCGGCAGACTTACGAAGTCAACTACGCATACATACAGCCTTCATATCTAATAGGCGACTGAACAACCTTCCTGGTCGACGCCGCGCGCGCGACTGACGCCCGCTGCTATCGTTCACTGATCGGTCCCGTTAGAAAGAGAGGCAAGCGCGACCAGGACAGCTATATGTGCCCGCGCCCGAGCCATCCGGAAGCCTCGCTGAAACTGGACCGTTTTCTTTTCTTGTTATTATTGAGAGCTCTCAAGTTCTGTTGTTGTCGCGCCGCGCGCCGCCCGCGCTGATAACGCGATGCCACGCCGGACTGCGCGCGCGCACTTTACGCTCCCAAAGCTCGCACGTCAAATAAAGCTCGCTCGCACGTAAACTAAAGACCGCGCACGTAAGCTATGGAATGGATATTTTTAGTGCTGTGACATTAACTGGCTGACTTTTTTCTTGTGTTAAAAACCAAAAAACGTTCTTTTTAAAAATATATATGTGTAGAAAGTGAAACTGCTGTGTTGAAGGATTGTCACTGGACTTTGTAATTTTTAAGTGGTATATTGAATGACACTTAACAATTGTCCAGCGAATTTTTCGGTGTTTTATACTTCGATTCAACAGGTACGTGTTCTGATTTACAGTTCATTAATTATACCAAAAAATGCAAGTTAAGTTCCCGATAATTTTTTTTAGGTCGGTTACATGAAATGTTTTACGTAAATAAAATAAATGCTGTAATGTAAAGAAATTTTCTCACTTTATTCACAAAATAAAAGTTGAACTATAAATATATCAAAAAGCTTTTAAAATTGTCAAAGTTTTAAAATATTACCAAAATGCAAAGCTATAAACTTTTACGATGGCTATATTTCAGAACCATAAATTATTACATATTATTTTAGGGTTTGATGGGCAAAGTAGTTACGTACCTGACACATGTGAAATTGATTTTAAATAACAAGATTAAATTTAATGTTAATTTTCATCTAACAGTTTTACAATAATTATCCTTTTAACATGATACATTATTATTGTTGTAATACTGCTCCTAATCATTTTTTTTTTACTTTGAAAACTTTCTGAATTTACTTAAAATTCAAAAACTTATACAAGTACGAACAATCTTTTAACTTTAAGCACATACAACTTTTATTTTACTCATCATACGGATAGTTGTATTGTGTACAAAACAATATAAATCATTGACATTAATCTCATTGAATACAATTACACCGTCGATTACATATCTTATTTTTTATATAATATTATAATTGTCTACATAATTTCTAAAACTGAAAAGTTATGTTTTAAACATTCAAACTGTTACTTCTTTCAAACACTATATGTATATCGCATATTAAACTTAAAACACCAGCAAAATATAACAGAAAAAATAAATCTTAAATAACATTCGGTAACACCAAAAAGTTCATATCGGTGCTTTACTATGCCGATGTTCTATTTCTATACCCGGACCTATGTCAACTATCCCGTCCGTACAAATGAAACAAAAGTGAAGGGTACAATTTCACTGACATTTTCACTTGTTAACAATGTAACAAATAAAAAACAAATTAAACAATATTATCCGACCTAGTAAACCAGAAAGCGCCAGTCCACAGCCGACGGCTTTTTGCCAGCGATCGGTTCGCTCCAAATAGTGGTTTCGTATTACGGGAACTCGAAATCAAATTGAATACTATTTAAAAGCAAGTCAAATATTCGCTTTTGAATAGTATTCCATTTGATTTGAGTTCTCATTATAAATGTTATCTACGCATTACGGTCTGGTCTTTATGTGTGTTTTAGTTAAAATACCAAATCGTCAAATTTTAAACAAGTAAAATGGAACTACTTTTAATTTTAAATATTTTGTAAATTATTTAAACTTTTTATTATGGTCAATACTCAGTATCTTATACACGAACACTAATAATTTGAATCGAATGTGTGAAACTAGTTATAAAGTCTCCATAATTATCCAAGCAATATGAAGGGGAATTGTCGGAAATTAATGTATTTGAATTTTATATAAAATATAAATGTATCCAGTAAATCAGTTCCTTAGCCATCTTTTATTTTCTTATAGTGAACCGTTGCTTATAAATTATAAAATGTTATGAATATAGAATACGTAATCCAATGTTAAATTCTTATTAGATATAAAAATTTCATTATTAAACCAAAAAAAAAATTTCATTCGCATATTGTATATTATTATAATTAAAGCTAACGATGGATGTATGTTTCATCATAAGCCTATAACAGCCCCACCGCAGGGCATAGGCCTTCCCGCACAGAAGAAATATTGAGTGATGTACGTTTATTATTTGATAAAATCATATTTAAATTTACCCAATAAGGAATATATTGGATTTATAGTAACTTCGAAATAGATGAAAGAGTTATTTTAAGAGCTTTGTTAGTGAGATGTGTCATGTCGTAAGATGTTTGTTTTTACAATTCACTTTCATCAAAGAATCAAATTTTATTTAAATATCGTAAAATAATTTATATGATCCATAAATATTGTTAAAAAAGTAATCTTATTACGTTTATTATTCTTTATTCATAATGTATTTCATTTTAAAAGAAAGCATTTTGAAGAATTGTTGTCTAATATTTATTAAGTAAAAGAACGTACCTAATATTCTCTTTATTTGTTATTATTGACCATTTGTACTTAGCTCATGTAGCGATGATGGTCAAGTATTGTAATAAAACTTTTTATTATAAAATGTGAACTCCTCCAATTAATTGGTGTATTTGCGTAGCTCCAAATTTGGGACTAAAAAGTTTTTGTTTAAAAAAAAATATACGCTTCGCAAATGCACTTTACGCGCTGACACCTACACTATATATGTGAATTAAAATAAAATTGTTTACGTCCGCTCACAAAGTCACCAGTTAGCACTTACTTCCCTAGAACGTCGAATAAACACTCTTCTTTATTAATTCAACGCGTCCGATTTAAGGGTGAGATAAGTGTTTCGCGAATGAGGCTGCCTCAATTATATCAACGTCTTTTTTTTGGTAGCCAATGCTTTAAGGAGCAGAAACTTTTTAAGGCCGCGCACACATTTAAAATCGTAACGAATCGATTTTAGCACGTTTTAAAAAAATGGAACACACTTATTATGCGATGTTCAGAAGAAGCCGCTTGTACAGTTATTTTGCATCGGGTTCTTATCTGTTAAGTTGATGCACTTAGCTCCCGTTTTTGTTTGGAGAGTGATGCGTATTGCCCACGCTTCTTAACCTCAGTGCAAATGTATCTGTAATTTTATAAACATTGGAGTTCATAACTTTGTGGCGGATGAGAGCCTAAATATGTTTATTGGCGGGGATACTTCGTTTAAGTAAGAGTAGAGTGAAGTCTATTATATTCAGCTGTGGACAATGGTGGGTCGATTCATTGGTTAATAGACGCGGGTTGAATGCATAAGTTTAGTTTGGTCACCAATGCACTAAATTAACATTTTTTCCGAGAAAAGTTGCATGAAACTAATACAATTTATTATAAGACATAAGACTCTACAGATTATTAGTGATGTCACCGATCAAGATCATTTGTATCTTCAGGTATCATTAAAATACTAAATTCTTTACCGCCGTTGACGGATATATTCGACACAAACAATTAATTTTTTAATTGTGTCTGGAATCCTGGCCGTATTTAAAAACCTGCAGGCTCCTGCATAAGGAAATGCTGTATAAACGTCACTGTTTCGTATGATAAACTAGACTCATTAAATGACAGAGTTTTTATTAATTATAATTTTAAAAAGCAGGGTCTCTCAATCTGTAACCTAGGGAAGATGCCAGTTGCTTACTTTATTGATCTTTATTTTTATGAGTAAAATTTTGCTAAGCATAGAGCACTTTTTTAGTAAGCTATTTTGTAAATTGAAATATATTTTTAATAATAATAATGAAGAATTAATATTTCTGCAATAGTTTTGCTATTTAAATCATACATTAAATGTTTTAAACAGAAAACCTATCTCATACCAAGTGTTTTTAAAATTTTATTTTCTATATGCGGTTAGATCGTATTTTTTTTAATTCCTGTTTGCATTAATTTTTATTTGAATATCGGCTATTACACCAAGGGTTCGGGGTTCCATCCACAGACACTACCAATATTTGTGTGCATGAATATTTCCAATTGTAATATTCTGGGTGTTTCTGTGTATAATATTTATAAATTTGAAAAAAAAATACTTAAGTTTGCTTATAAGGTCCTTAGTACCTAAAGCTTCTCGCTCAATATGGGGCTTGTTGGCGCTGTGTGAATATCAGTGGATATTAATTAATTATTTTTTCTTATTATTTTGTGTACTAATATTTATCTATAATCTTAAGCAAAATACTTAGCAAAAGCTCGGAGTGACCGCTTCTATCGTCCGTTCTGCCTATTTTTCGCCACATAGCAACAATTAACAAATGCAGTTACTGGCAAAGTAATATGTCTTTTTACTCATTTATTCAATCGAACGCCCTATTGAAAGTCAATCTCACTCGTTTCTTTACAATCACGGTTCCGCATTGACCGCATGGTGATTACAACGCGGGAAAAATAAGTACGCTGCATCATCACTGACTAGTGAAAAATAATTAGACTTTTCGCTTTCGCTCGATCGATGTTATGGACCTAATAAGATCGGTGATAAGTGTTTGTTGTATAGAAGCGAAACGTGTTTTGAGTTCGGAATTAAAATTTGGATTTAGGAGTTGTAACAGCCATTAGTTTAGAAAAACCTAACCATATACATAGATTATTTTATAACACACGGTTTTCTTCTTGGCGAAAAACCTTATATTAGATTTTAATAAGTTTTGTCATGTGCCTTAGAAACTTATTGGCGATTTATTTTTTGGAAAAAAGTCAACGTATAAAGAAGAAGAAAATATCCTTCAGATATAAGCTTACATTAATATCAGCAGTGTGACTTACAACTATGGATAACTACTAAAAAATGTAAAGACTAGCTAGAAATAAACTCAAAGGAATCACACAACATTAAGGAACACCGTTAATAACAATCGCTTAATTGTGTCACTGTTGTAAAACATTAAAAAACATTCCCAAATTTCAGACAGCGAAATTTTTTCCTTCGTGCATTTTTTTAAAACAGCCATGATTTCTTATCACTGGTATGAAATAAATAAGCCGTTATAAAAAGTTGGGCGAATAAAAAAGCAAAATAATTACACATTTTTACTTTCACTCCGCAATAAGTGCGTAGTTAGGTAACTGACAGACGCATCTGGCGTGATATCGAGCGACAAGCGACAATGATCTCGTTTAAATTAGCAGAGTAGCGCATGTTACTTAATTTACTTCTTATTAACCAGTACTCGTACTGACACAGTTTGTAAAGATGTTATAAGTCAAGCGTCAAGTTTTGTCTTAATTAAATCCATCATTACATTTAAAACTATAAGATGATGGAAATTGGAGCACGTATAATAAGTGTAGGTATATCATATCGATTTATTAAGAATTAGTTTCTATTTGTTTGAAAACTTGGTTAGAATAATATGAATTATATACTTTAACTCAATGATAGGCATTCACAACTGTCATTTATCGTACTACCTGGGTTTCCATGACTAGTTCCAGAAGTAAGAAACCCTCTAATATATTCGAATCTTTAGGTTTATGTATTTTACTGTGTGATTTTGTTAAACATTTTTTTTTGAGACAAAGAAAAGATGGAGTTCGTAGTGAATTAATTAAATAACATTTTATAGAAACAAACCACAGAGTTTTCTGATAGGGCCCAAAAAGTAAGTTAAGCGATAGACATAGAAAATGTACTAACAATAGATAGAGTCCTTATGGAAACAATAATTCGTCCACCACATATTTCTCGTTACACTGGAACAAATATCTACAAAAGCAAACACACAGGACCACTTTCAAATCCCTGCACTAACTAGGTCGGCGCACCATCATCTTTCAATCCTCACCACCCACAGCACACCTATGCATCATACAGAATTGCCCCAAGTAGGAGTGTCCACAAATTGACGGTTACAAAACAAGTCGGTTGTCGCACAACATTTGCATATAATTGCGGTACAGCCTAATTACCGGCATAGTGTTCTGCGCATGTTTATTGCTCTTCCTGGAGTACTTGATGAGTTGGAATATCACGGAATGTCTAGTATACTGATGTAGATGCCCGTAAAGTATTTATCGCCTTTACTCTTTTATGAAATAATGAATATCAAACAGCATATCTGAAGCATTCTTAAACTGCAATCTAAAAATAACACTTGTAAAAGAACAAAACAAATAGGAAAAAGTAAACTTCACCTAAATTCGGAACAAATATCAGTGTTAACTTGTTGAATCAGTGGTCTGTATTTCATCTCCTGTTTTACTTTTTAACCTTTAACACGAAACATAATAACCTTAATAGAATAACTCTTATGATAGGAGAAATATTATGAGAGATACTGTTATCCGCAGAATCGATCTTTGCTAAATTTATATAATTTTAAGTATACTAAGCACTTTAAAAACTAAATTAATGCTAAGAGGGTAGCCGATGGTGCCATTAGCTAAGTCTGCCTTTAACAAACCGAGTGCATGTTTCTATAAATTGAGCCAATAAGAAATTTGACATATCACGGGAATAAAGTCTGAAGAAGATATCATGAAAGATGGTTATCCTTCATGATATCTTAGATAGTAGTATCTTAGATAGTAATCCCTAGACTTGAGTTTGATAAAAATACAATGTGAAATTCTCATTCTGAATAAAATAGAAACTGCATAGGCTACGTAATCCTTGATGAATATTAGTCGCTCCCCCTGACCCGGTATCTATGACAATGTTGCCACCTGAAATGACAAAAAAACAGTGTGTGTGACGTGAAAAAATGAGCGTTCAATTCTTAAAAAATTTGTCAAAAATTTTATGGTCTACCGTGCAGACACATGAATCACGATGCAAGACGCAATAAATTCGGTTCTAGAAGTTGAATTACGAAAACCTGCTACCACGTATTTACGCTATTGGATTCTAAACCCAAATCTAAAATTCTCCATGTTAATCATAAAAATCGCTTGAATCGACATGTTACGTACAAAAGAGCATATTCAGACATAGACTAATAAAAATTCAAGAAATTCGAATAGTCTGCACTCGAGTACATCACTCGATGAAATTCAGATTGTAAAAAAAATGCACAGACGCTTTATAGAACGTGCGCATAATTTGTAGATTCATTTTCATAATGGTGCATTCGAATGGTTAGGTCAATATAGCAAGCCGGCTTGAATGCATTACTCTACGTCTGAGTGAGACTTTCAATGATTGTACGATTAGTAATCTGGAGTATGTTATTGTTAAAATAATATTTTCATAATCTAGTCTCCAACTTGACTGATGCCTGACATTGGCTTTGTTTTTTTGGATAACGGATTAAGGACAAAATTTAATTATCCACCACTACATAGTAGCGTTAAGTTACTAATGACGTATGAAGACTCGACGGCGTAGGGCTTGTGAATTCGGTTAACAATCGCCAGATCAAACAACATACCACAATTATGACACCTATTCTAGGTAATAGACTCGGTACTGAGTCTTCTAGGTAGGTACCACCGCAGTGCCAGATATCGTCTCGTGAAATAGGAGTATTTTGCACTTGTGTTCTGGGATGCGGGAACTGTTGCTAATAAAATAAGAGACGAACATCTGTCGTCTCGGGTGACGGGCGCAGAGCAGAGTTGACGGAAAAATAATGACTATCTTTAGATGTTAATTTTCTTCAATACTGATTCTGTCATGGTCAAGCGTACCACTTACCAGCGCACTGACTGTCGTGTTCACTAATGACATAAAAATCTAGCTATGGTCGGTTGCCGGATAGGTGACTCAAAAATAGTATTTTAAGATTATCCTTACATACGGAGGAACTTGGCTTATTATCCAAGGCTACAATTAAGGGAGGTAGTAATTTACACCCACCAATCTTATTGCTAATTCATTACTCAATCTAATAACCGGCAAGAATAAAGATACAATAAAAATCTATAAAAAATCTAATGTATCCGTTAGATATAAAAAATAATGGCGTTAAAAGGTTAGCCTTACTCAACCTTGTGTTGTAGACATTTGTGTGACAGTCCGTTTCCGTTGATCCCTAAAATACGAACAAATACAAATTTTGAAGTTCTCGAATGTATCTGCACCAGAAACTTAAAACGATAAATAAATATGCATGTTCTTCTCCATTATGTTAATTATTATATAAAGCCTGAATCGGGTTCACTTTCCATAGCAAACAACAGACAGAACAACAAGAGTCAGTGAACAACCTGTCAGTTTGACATCGTCAACTTGACAATTCTATCCAACTAACTTTTGACACTTGACAGACTTGGATTAACTAAATTGCTGGCAATATGAATGGTCTATTGAAATTACGGCAATTTGATAAACAGCCGTTATATTGTATAATATTAAACAGTAATTTACAATGTAATTGTAAACTTTTACAACGAATTGTAAATTAATCAAACGATTATTAATAAATAATCTGCACGCTATAGACTCTGGTATAAACTACTTTATAGACTTGACGCATTTTCTCATGCTTATTTACGTAATACAGGTAAAAACAAATACAGTTTACATGGTAGGGTGAGGTAGCTGATTTTTTTGTATTAATACATTTTTTGTTGGTTTGAGACATCTTCAACAGTCACATTGCCTGTCTATACATGCTGTGAAATAATTTAATACGACTTCAATTTATAAATATTTTTTTGCTATTCAACGCGGCAACCTGACTAGCCTTTTGGGCACCTTTCCATATGATCGCGACCTCAACCAGATATAATATTTTCTTGTAAAAAAATGTAACATTTATCCAAGGTTACGGACGCCGGGCAATGTGGATGGAAAATAATTACTATGAACAGTTGTTGCTTACTTACCTATGTATAATATGTATGTATTTACAAAAAAATATGTTTATCCGTGGTTTAGTACCCATAATACAGGCTTCACGCTTAACTTGGGGCTAGATTGCGATGTGTGAATGACAGTGCATATTTATTACCTATAACACAGCACTTATCATGGACTTATCAATTGAACGAACTGGTCCTTTTGGTGATTCATAAAACAAAAAACAAAGTTACAGTCCCCTAAATTGTTGGAGAGGACATACGAACATTTAAAAATGCAGCTTGTATGTTGAACTAAGAAGTCTATGCATTGCCTTTCAAGCTTATAACACATACAAGTGCGTTTCACCGAAATCAAATGCAAAATAGACAGTTGCATGTAACCTTAACCGAGGAATTCAAATTGCTTGTTTGTAAAATAAAACAATTATGTTCTGCTTTCTCCAAACGGATGTCCGCTCAGAGGTAGCGATTAAAAGGATGCCAGGCCCTCGGGCGAGGCAACATTTACCTATGTTTTGTTATGGCCGTCATAAATAACTCATGGCTTTGTTTTATCATTGAGTCGAGCAAAAAGTATGATTATTTTTATACATTTTATTTCAGTTAAAATTGCTACATTTATATTTATAAACGGCGCACTATTGAACATTGAAATGAAGCAAACTAGCCTAGAAAATCATATTTACTTGTTCCTTGAATGTACTAGGGTAAATTCAACTTATGAAATGTATCGTCGCTCAACGTGATTTTTGGTATATCCATCGTATTTGAACCAACAATCCTAAATTCGGACCACTCAACCACGGTGGCAGTTCTAAACTGAGCTATATATATAGTCCGGCATGGTTCTAATTATATTGCCCTATCGTAAATATGTATGGAAGACTAGATGATGACAATAAAGTCATTATGCTTATAAACTGGACTGTTGTATAGGTTTTTATGGACGCCACATTCATTTAATTAAGATAATGAAACTCGTACGTGTTATCCAGACATTGCGGCATAATACGCTAAGCTTGAACTTAAGAAAGAAACCGTTTGGTGATGACAAATTAAATACAACTTAACTCTTCCAGCGAGTGCTGTAATTGGTGGCTTATACACAAAGCATTCAATAGAGAATGAGTAGCACCAGTATTGAGCTGGCAATATCCTAACCAACATATAGTGCGACGGAGGTTTTTATACAAAATTGCATGCTCGTAAAAAGGTCACATGCCTAACTATGACACAGTACTGATGTGAACCCATATCTCAGTGGCACCCATATAGTACGCTCACACGCGACCTGACGACAAAAACATCACTTTCATTATCTCCAAACGTCTACAACGCGTTGCGTAAAGCATACAAGTTTACCACCGAGATGGCAATCGAGTATATGAGAATCTTATTGTTACAAAGACAAAACGCGTTCACACACGAATACCGACATTAGAGCATATTATTGTACGGTATCTGAGCTAATTCGACGCGCCTTGAAGAGCTAATGAAGTTTTGTGTGAATAATGCAAAATGGGCCGATTTTTTTCTCATCTTTTACGCGAACAGATAAGCTTTATGGCCATTGTTGTATGTTTTGTTTACGAAAATTGGAAACGTAATCGTGTGCGTAAATTCAATGCAACAACAGTTTTAATTTTTAACCCGAGTCAGGTAAATTAGACTTCAATGACCCATTGGGTGTGATGTTTGAGACGTCGGCTCTTATACCAAGGGTTCCGGGTTCGATGCCCGGGGAGTATAGACATTTGTGTGCATGAACATGTCTGTTTGTATTGGTCTGGGTGTTTTATATGTATTATTTGTATGTTTTTACAAAATAATTATATTAGTTTGTTTATCCATTGTTTAGTGCCCGTATTACAGGCTAAAGCTTAGTTTGGGACTAGATGGCGCTGTGTGTAGGTATGTCAGTAGATATTTAATTTATTTGTAAGTTTTAAATGTAATCAATGATAAATAAGGAAGTCAGCTTTTAGTTTCTGTCTATCATACATAATCTAATAAATCAATTATAAGGTACATACTACACATTATGACATAGTTTCTTACCACAGTTAAATAAATGAATCGAAAAACTGCCAACAATGTATGTAACATCAGATTACAACGTCAAGAAATCTAATCGACATCTTACAAAAAGAAATTCTACTAAATATAAGTAATATCGTGATTTCGTTACCAAAAGTGTTTCGTTCAATAGGCGCTATCGTGATCTTTAACAATATAATTCCCATCGCGTAAGAAATCGCGAAAAATTACCATTGCGTAACATACAATCGACTAATTGGCGTTACCCATTTATTATAAATCGTTTACGCTCGATTTTGTAACGCCACGAGCAAAAAGCCTGTACTAATGAATTATTTCTGTTCACTTTGGTTTACGATATTTTAGAATGCATTGGTACAATGGGATTGATAATAATTAACATCTTTCAGATAAAAACCTGAACAAACTATCTAGCATTCAAAGAAATATCAATTTTAAATTATACCAAGCATATTTTATCACTTTATCTATTATAAACTAAATATACAAATAAACCTATCTGGTAGGTGCAGATTCAAATCCCGACACGTAACAATGACTTTTTCAATTTTTGGAAATTTTCTGTACGAGTACGTAATTACGGAGAGGAAACCTGCGTAGTCTCACTGCTGATATTAATGAAGGGGGCCTTGTCCCGCAATATACATTAGGACTGCAGACAAATGCAATCTTTCATATTCATATCATCTATGGCACATGTTGGTTTATTAGTTCTTATAGTACCACGAGTAGTAAAGGTTTCACAAAATAAGCCTGTTATGGCATTTTAGAATTTAAAACGAATGCTATAGTTTCTGAGCAAGATTAAGTATAAATTTCGGTAAGATGGCAAATATTGTAAGCTAATTTCTTTACGGGCTTTTCTTAGCAGAATTTATATCCTAAACCGATCATCTAGTTTAATTTTAGTGATTCAAAGTGAATAGAAAAGCTTGATTGACGTATAACACTTACTTACTTCGAAAGATAGGAAGCAAATACATAATAAATGCTTAATAGATGAACACTAATGAAATACTTTCAGCTATGTATAAGATCGAAAATGAAAATATTATGATATAAATTTAATAATAATGACTTCATAATATTAAATTTTAAACACAAAATGGAGCTTTAAAACGATCGTTTCAAATAATAAAATGCATATATACAGACTAATAAAAGTGAAAGTCATTGGAATTACGTTGTCGACGTTACCACACAATATCGATTACTAACCAAGATCGATCTCGTTTTAATACGTCTTCGTTAATTCATGGAATGTTAAGGTTTGTTTAGCCTTACTTAAGTATCTATATATTGTACTTCGTTCAACAGTGGAAATTTTAGGCTGTAATGATAAATGGAGCAACTTTAAGTGACTTATAGTTTATAAGAAAGAAAAAAGAAATATTTTTCTGTCAGTACACAATATTACCTTAAACATAAAAACTTAAATCTAAAGACACAGAACAGGTATACCACTCAGCAATAGCCATGGTGATGAAGACACCATGACACTGGTCTTCCGTGGCTACCATTTAAGATGCTTTTCATTCTGGTATCTTATTGAATAACTGTCATATTACAAAAAAACTAATACATTATGGTAGCCAATATGGAATTATTGTTTGAAAAACACCAAAAGGTTCCCTTGCAGTAATAATATTAATTTTGTTATATTCTCATTTGTAGTTAAAGCTAATGGCTTAATTTAAGTCAACATGGCACGGTGTAAATGTCTAAGGACATTAGGTACCTAAATTTTTTACTACAAAAAGGACCATAGTGTAGTTGCTAACCTGTGACTTAAAGATAATAAGTATCCAATATCCTGTTATGAAATCATGATATCCGTATCCTCCGTTATCGCTATTTGACTTCCACTACCGGTTTTTGCCTAGGCGCTTGCCAAGGAATGGTATCTATTACAGACTTATAAACTATATATCCGACGCTCTTGCGATGAAGGAAAACATCGTAAGGAAACCTGCATGCACGCCTGCGAAGAGATTCAAAGGTTGTGCGTGAAGTCGTCCAATCCGCACTGGGCCCGCGTGGACGACTTAGGCCTTATCACCCTAAATGGGAAGGGTCGTGCCCCTCTGTGGGGGCGTTTAATGAGCTGATGATGAAACTATATTTTAATTTTATTAATCTTTTGGTTTATTAATCTATGGTACCTACTCTTTAAGTCTACTCTTTAAGTCTAAAGATGCATTCTGGAAAGCAATCAATTGAGCGATCAGTAACACACGCATCAAATTGTATTATTAAGTCATTATACAACCGAATAAGAATTTACTATCATACTTAACTTTTACTTGGTAACGGTTTTGTTGGTGATATATAATTTGCACTTTTTTAGTATGTATTATATTTTTTTATTATTAAACCTATAATTTCCTAACGGACAGTAAGTTCAATAAACCGATTAGTTATGTTTTTATTAAAACGAAAAAAGAGAATGTGGCCAAATATATTTTTTTACAAAATCTCTCAAAATTTAGGTCCTTAGTTAATTTAACGTCTGTTGATCATTATTGTTCCATTTTTTAACATCATGGCCGTCTATTTGTCGCGTAACTGCGCAAATGGCCAAAATTTACATTCAACCTTCGCGTAAAACTGGAGCAACTTAATACCTACCTACACAGTACATACCTTAAGTTACCATAAACAAAATGCCGGAATTTGATCGGACGATATCATAAAAAAGCTATTAGTGTAAGCGACGAGAACTTGATTTTCAAACGATTGCTTTTATAGACTTCGTTAATTATAAGGTTGCTGTGTCAAATGCATAGTTTGTTAGATTAAAATCTTTTCCATTCTATATGAACATTTCCACCTGAGTATATTACAAGAGTGTTTTATCCGAACAATGGCTTTGAACTTGGTTTTGTTTATCTTTTTTTATGTAATCGGTAAGCAAGCACTAAACTTAGTAGTAAGCAACTGTCGCATATACCACACTTATAGACCATTAGTAATAAACTACTTGTACTGCCTGTCCCTGTTTTACCTTAACTTAACCTAGAAACATAACCGCTGTGATTGGAAAAATATATGAACTTGAGGTGTAATGCAGAAAAAATGTATGCGAATTTTTTTTACATAAGGAACGTTCCTTAAGACATTGGAACATAATGCACTTTTTATGATTTCACTATCTTGTTATTCAAACATTCAATAAAAAAGAAATTTTAAAACACTAAGTACTTCTGGAGGCTACTTTACAATAATGTTATGTTACATTTCATACTACTAAACGAAATATAATAAGCACATACGTGAACCATGAGTCCTGCGGAATGCACCAATCAGCCGCAACAATGGATGCGGCAAAAATCTCCCACGGCACAATAATGAATAGTTAACAACGAAAACTAGGTGAATCTTTTTGTGCAATAGTGGTGTCTTTTTAAAAGAAATATGATCATTTTCAATTTCATAACGTTTCCCACACACGGGCCCATGAATGGGCTAGCAGTTGTCTAGTGAATTGACAAATTAGCGTAATCTAAAGGTGATTTTGTGGACGCGTGCTCACATCAAATTACATGGTATTGCTTCGCTAATAAAAAAGACTATGCGTGATCCAACGTGAAACCGAGCTTTCTTGGGCATGTTTATAGTATTTGTATCTTTAATGAAACATTATTAAATTGACGCTTGCAAGTTGCTGTATATTTACTTTCTTGTAGTTGACACTTAGATATACTTTCTTTTAGAAACATCTGCGAATTCGCCGGTTTACGGTTAATTATACATAGAACATACAGTTATGTAATATTAAAAACGGCTTGATTTTAGAAATGAACAAAATAAATGACATCGAATAGTGTCATTTTGGTCGTGATTATTACATAATAGTAAATTTTTAGACGAAATAAGTATGAACCTATGGTTTAAAATGTTGTGAGAAATAATACTTAGTGATAAATGTAAACCGTAGTGATGGCAAACATGTTTTTTTTATAAATAATATCTAACATTGAAACGACGGATAAACATACTTATGTACATTTGTTTTGTTAATACATACATATTATACAAAAAAAAACACCCAGACCAATAAAACAGACAAATGTTCACGCACACAATATTTGTACTGCCCGGGGATCAAACCCGGAACCCTTGGAGTAAGAGTCGAATGACACTGACATCAGCCCTATTTTAACCATGGGTACAGTGAAACAATAATTATGAGCGCTATCATTAAAAATTATAGGTAGGTACAGGTGTCTGCAGCACATATGGTTAAATTTTTTACTATGGAATAAGCCCTAAGTTCAGCAATATACCTACTATCAAGAACTTCTACGGCTTTTTTTTTATGTTATAAGTGTACTTTATTGTTTCTTAATGTATACTGTAATTGTCACGCTATGTACGAATAAATAAATAAATAAAATAAATAAATAAGTGTACAGGACGGTCTGGAGGCTCACCTGATGGTAAGTGATACGCCAGACCATGACAGAGCGGCATTAAAGGAGACCAACAACTGACAGACAGTTATTATCCTCCATCAATACCGTACTGCGTCCGTCACCCGAGACAACAGATGTTAGGTCTCTTATACCCGGTAATTTCACTAGCTACAGTGCCCTCATCCCGAAACACAAAAGTGCATAACACTCCTGTTTCACGGGATGATATCTGGCACTGCGGTGGTACCTACCTAGACGACTCAGTATCGAGTCTACCACCAAGTAAATAAACTTTAGTGTATTTAACTACTATGTAAACTGTCAACTGTAATGAAAAGTAAGGCACTAACATCACACAATGTAAACGTAGTCGCAAACATCCATTTTGTATGTTCAATTTAACAGTTGAAATGAGTCTACCATTTAATTTAAGACTAGCCGCGTAGCTACGCACATAAATATCAAAGTGAATAAACAGAAAATGGAACTCATTTTGTTTCTCGACTGTTAACTGCTAACGTTCAACTGGTTCATAAGACCATAGCTCATTTTAATTACAGCCACCAAGAAGACGGATTGGTCCCGTAACAAATATACCATCTGCCCTAATGAGGGTTTTAGTTATGCTACTGAAGCCATTAAAGGCTATCAGCGCAGCTTGCAGCATGATTATTGTAATCGTTTGTTTGACGCCTGACTTGTTTAGTGTGACATAGTTCACAAATCAACAGTAGCAGTAGCTTCAGTTGTTTTTTTCTATATATAGTAAGGCTAATAGTGTGTTCTTTTCTTTCAGGTAATATTCGAGAGGAGATCATCAGTACAGGTCTTTTGAACATGGTTTCCAGTTACATTGTATTCTTTATTACATTTATTTTATCTAAGGTAAAGGTTCCATTCTACTATTCAGAATACAAATTAAGCAATGTAAAAGAAAATAGAAAAAAAATGCATTTAAATTGGAAATCGTTGAAATTAGAAAAAAACGAATTCGATGCCGGTGCTACAAGTGTGATTGTTCGTTCTGTGACATACTTATGTCGTTCTATGGTTTTATTAAAACCAACAGTTGTTAAATAAACAACATATTAGTTACATAAAAAAGTTACAAATGAATCATAAATAAAAGATGAATTTAATTAAAATTTGATGGTCGACGCCGTAATACTTCATAAACCTCAACATAGACATTAACCGAAACAATGAAGGGAACCGACTTGAAAAATGCACGTGAAATCAAGAACACGCGTCCAATGCAAATTGGCCGAATGTCAAACGTAGAATGGCGTTACACAACGCACATCTTGACATTACTCTTTGTCCGAGGAACAATCGGACGGCCGTGTGAGCGACTCCCAAGTGTAGGGTTTACACGCACAGTAGCTTCTACCGATTAATTCGACGACCCATTTGGTGTTGCGGTTGAGAGGTCGACTACAATATCAAGAGTCCTGAGTTCGATCCCCGGGCAGTACAACGTGTGTGTGCATGAATGTGTGGATATTTATTATAATGTAATATTTATAAGCAAAAGAAGATGAAGGTACACAATGTCTTATCATCATAAGCCTATAATATCCAGTGCTAATACAGGCCTTCACACTAAGCATAGTTCACGGAAGATTGGGCCGTAACCCACCACACGGGTCAATGTGATGATAAGTGTAACAACTACCATCCTAGGATTGTAGCCAGGATCAACTACTTAACGTGGTCTCCACAGCACAGTATCATCTTTATTTCCAATCAAGACAATCAAGTGATTTCGCTTGCAATATTAGGATTTTGTTAGGACAAAACTGGGAAAAATCGCCCAAGTGACTGCGGTTTCTCCACTGAATTCGAACCAACGACC
This sequence comes from Leucinodes orbonalis, assembly GCA_019425675.1. Lineage (NCBI taxonomy): Eukaryota > Metazoa > Arthropoda > Insecta > Lepidoptera > Crambidae > Leucinodes > Leucinodes orbonalis. Next base: position 43,513 of record PQWD01005401.1, read on the forward strand.
TCTGTATCTAAACCCAACTCAGTACGCTAGACCAGGAAGGTATACAATAAGAAAATGGCAACTATTTTGATACTTTTGTATAAGGCAGTGATCATATGAAATTAGGCGACTACAAAGTTAAATCATATACAAATATAGGTAATCATCAATGAATGAAATACCAGCAAAAAAACATGTTTTCATTTCAAAACGTAATGTTAGATATTTTCAGGTCCATAATGACTTTTCGTTGTTCACTAAAAGCGATCCAGATAGATTATATAAACTTTTAGTGACTGATAAATATAAAATAATGTGCGTCAACCTATTCACGGTGGGTTTCTGACCGCCGAGCGGCTAAACGTTAGTTGAAGATAAAAAGAACTATTAGCATCCATGATAAGTAAATGATAGCTGATCTACGAATTTGACCTTTAAGTCCATTAAGATTATGAATACGGTTCTTTTATGAAAGTATTTTTACAGCTCTACATAATATAATATTTATGTACTAGGAACTTTTCAACAATAATTTCGCCTTACTCCGGTTGTTTCTAAAAACGAAAATAATATTTGCCCTAAATAATGTCCTTATTGTACAAAATTTATTCGTAATTGGAAAAAGGAGACAAAAACACAATCAATTTAAAAGACGAAATAAAATAAAAAATTGAAATCGAATAAATTTACACTCAATTTTAAAGCTAAAACGTTCAAAATTTACATTTTCACACACACAATCTGCGTTGTCTCGGTCGAAATTAAAATAACTGAGTCACAAACTGGAGATGATCATAAGCAGACGTCTGCCGCTGACGAAATGTTTTAATTATCATCATTTCAACCATTATACCAAATAATTAATTGATATGATTCTTAATGTTCCAGTGGTTTTATCTTAATTTGTCATTTGATTGGTTCTAAATGGGTATATAGTAGCTGGTTATTTTATTATACTTTAATAGTAATTCTACTAGAGCAAGACCTCGCTATGGGTTCAAATCCTGTAGGTGCAATTTTTGTATAAACAAATGTTAGGCGCAGTGCGGCATTGATGGAGGATAATAACTGTCTATCAGTTGTTGGTCTCCTTCAATGCTGCTTTGCCATGGTTAGGCGTATCACTTACAATCAGGTGAGCGTCCTGATCACAGACATCTGAATATACATTAGACTGACGAGCCGCCAAGTTTATAGCAGTCCCAGTGTCGCAATTTCTTTTTCGGTTCTTACCTTGTGAAAGTTATTCTATTACTTGGTAAATTTACTGATTCATTGCGATGATGGCATGTTACTATTGCACAGGATGACATTTGGAAAGAACGGTTATTTTTCTAATATCGTGCGTCTTGACTCTACTATCACAAAGCGTAAACTGGTAGCCAGTGTATGCCCGTTGGGCTTACATTTGTCGCACTTTTAACGCGGCTCGCCCCATCTCTTGTATTGGGAATCTGTGTCCTGACGTCCTGACACTTATAAAAAAACGTGTTTTACGTCTGTGAACAATTCAAAGGCTGTGCGCGAAGTCGGCCAATCCACCCTCTACAGGTAGGCTCGTGCCCCGGTGGGGATGTTTAATAAGCTAAGGATGAAGTTTATTTATCAGTTATTTAGTATACGGTATACAAGCTTCACGATTAATTTGGGGTTACATGGCGCTGTGTGAAAAAATCCTTCCAAACAACTCACCTATCAGTTGTGCTGCCAGCCGAAAAGTGAATGAGACTACCATGGCTTATTAATGCGTCCTTCTTCCACAATACTAAGCCAGTCGTATGTACATAAATTCTAGTGTGTGGAAATAAATAATTTTTTTACTTTTTTTTTACTTTTTTACATAAATACATTTATAATATATTAATATAAACACATTGAAAATGTAACCCATGCATAATTACGTAACTTAGTTATAGATTTTTATGTAACGTATCATGCATTACGTTCTTAATATGCCGCCAAATACCAACAATGTAATTAAATTATAATAAAGACGTCACAATTTAATGTGTCCTTGCCAACTATGACTGTAAGATCAAGAATCGATTGTAATCGATAAACAAGATGTGTACCGACTAAACCAGATTCGCAATCAAAACTATTTCCACGGATGTTTTATATTGCGAATATCAATCGACACTTAACATCCGTCGATGCTGGATACCAGCGGAGTAGGTATTAAGTTATAACAAGGTCCTGACTTAGAAAATGCATCATATCTTTGAAGTCTGCCGTCCTCATCGCATCTCAACGAAAAATATATCTATTGCATTTCGTTTGTTGTACACAAATTTTCGCACTATGATTTTGGTTATTTCACTTATAGTCCCTAATAGTATCTTTGTTCTTTTAATATATTATTTTCCGCCGAAATATTTTAAGTCCGTATAAATTCGGTAATCGCTAATTTTAACCATTTTGTTCTTGTCATTGAGGACATTTTAGATACCACTTAAGTGTACTGTGTGAGATTGTAAATTGTGAAGTGCTATCTATCATTAACTTGTAACCATGGGAAGAGATTTTGTCACTCTCCCTGTTTGCGAAATTCCGATCAGGATACAGTTTCCCTTCATCGTTGAAAGAATTTTTTGAACAATAAAAGCAAACTTGGTATCAGAGTGTAGGCGTTATAGCCTCCGTTTTGATGATATGTGACTATGGGATATGGCATCATAGGATTAGTCTGACTCGTTACCTCAATCAATTTTGTTGTCCCGCCATATTAACTACGCTATTAGTATATCTGTGCTCTCAAAGTGAAATAAATTAATTCTAACTTTGACTTTGTCAACATATACCTCTTCCAACTTTGTTAACTTCGATATCAATAGGTATAAAAGATGTAAACGTAAGTAACTTATGAATGATTTAGACTATACATTATTACGCGTATATTTTACGATCCATCCAACCAATAAAGTTATGAAGCCTCTAATTGCAGGGCAATTAATTGAGAATATATTATTAATTGGTTATCATTAACATGGTCAGAAAGGTCGTGGTCACTTTTACATCTCTTTAAAGCTTCATGGTGTTTATACGCTTATTATTATTATTGCTTCGGGTTGTCTGAACTACTTAATGCTAATGTATTAAATGCATTAGCTATAAAACTTTAAAATGTTAGACTTAATAAAACTCAAGCAAGATCATAATTATTGTTTTATTGGTATCACATCCACCGGCACTATAAAGAAAATAATGTCAATTTTTGGTCTTAACTCTCTACTTTTTCGTTTTGTCAGTCAAAGTAAAATAGCTTTTGGTTTCTATTCGCGACGAATTCGTCGTCAAGTTTCATGATTCCAGTCATTAGGCCTATTTAAAGTAAGTCCACATCTGAAGTTGGTATTCTTAAGTGGCTCATCATCCATCGCCGAGAAGTTTCGGAGCTTTACCCGCCATTTGGCCGTTAGTCCATTCGTATTGGACATTTGCCGCTTCTAGAATTTACTCGGATAGATAAAGACATAAATAAACACTTTTTAATCTCTAATTGAATATACTCTTAGTGAGAATTAACACGATCCGGAAATTCATTTACACATTTACAATAATTACAAGTCAACGAATTATTTGATTTGAATATATTACAACCTTGTAATATCCTCGTTCATTGGAATGTAAAATCCGTGTGTTAGCCAACACCGCCCATTGCCTCTTTGTAATGAGAAACATATGTACTGGCAGAAATCGAAATAGATTTATGGTGCTTACGAAAAGCAATCAGGGTAGGCGTGACCGCTTGTAATTATTTCTTAACACCATCTTCCGAACGTTGCTACCGAATGCTCTCCATTAGATACTTCCTTTTCTCTAATGGCACCGATTGAGTTAGGGTTGCCCATTCGTATTTCTTAATAAAAGTTTATGGAGAAAAACTCAAAGGTAATAATTTATTAATTCTTTTTTGGGATATTAGATCTATAAAATTTATTTGAAGAAAAAAATGTTATTGAAATTGTTTTTTAATGATTGTATAAATATAATTACATAAAAAATCTTAAAAAACGTATGTTAAAATAACACTTTTTTGTATGTCTGATGATCCATGAACTGTTTTGTTACAATTTATTTATTAAAAATAATAAGTTTATAGATTATTTTAATAAGTTTTTTTATTTTTGTCATTACTTGAATTTAGTTTTTATGTTTAAAGTGATCAGGATGATCAAAATAAGTTATATGACTGGCTCTATGATGTAGATTGAAGAGAACTAATATCAGACAGACTGAGGAACTTAATCATTAGCACAAATTATCTAGCGGCTTGTTTATTTATTTTTAACCTTCAGCAGTTTGGAAAGCAACTTTGTAATAAGTATTTCAATAGTAGAATATCATTTGCTGTATTACTAACATGTTTCATATTAAATGCAATATTTTTTTTATCTTTCGAAACTGAGTGTGATTTAAAAAAAATATTAAAAAATATGTGCGTATTAAAAAAAAATAGTTAGAACACACACACTCAACGTCTCTAATCATTTAGGATGATGCGAGAGTAACTATTATTAGACAATACAGTGGTTTCCAGCAGTGGTTAATTTATGGTTGGGTTGATTATGAGGGTAAATTAATACTTGAAACGCGCTTTATGGTGTGTTTTGTCTATTCTGTGCATGTCTCAGGTAACACAAAATGAAGATATTCCGCCTTTAACATATTTTCTGTTGTTTAACCGTAAAATGTGTCAAGCCTGTCGGAATAACTATTCCACGTTCGCTCATAATTTCAAATACAAAAGTACTTCCATATATGCCCGTGGGAAATAGGTGAGTAGGCGCTAGTTTATATTCTAGGTGGACACAAGATGTCATCATCATATCCTATGTCGAGTACTTGATCTACTTTTGGAATTCACCAATTTCATACTAATGACATTGTAATGAAATTATAATATTCACAGCTTATCATCCTTTTGTATTCCAATGTCATTTGTGATGATATCACGCAATCATCACATTTGGATTTGTGAAATAAAAACTGAAGACATTTTTAATGTGTGTTTCAGTTTAAGTGTTGAACATGAATACTATAAAGAAATTATTAGTATTTTGTTTACATTGAATATACTACAAAGTATTCAAAACAAAAATAAAAGTTCTATGTATCTAAAAATCATAGCAATGAAAATTTTCGGAGAGCGTATTACTCTTTTATGAGATTTGCAGTTAATATAAGAAATACAAATACATCCTTAAAATATTACTGGTTTGATGAATAAATGTTGAATAACAAATTCATTAATACATAGGTATCGCATCAAATTTTTTCAACCCAGAATCTCACGATCCTTAAAGAAGTAGAATCAGATAGTCAATGATTCGCGGTGGGCTCATCGGTAAATTCAGCAATGCTACTAACATATTTATATACAAAGGAGACATTCACTGACATTTCCATTTCAATCGTGCTGTGACATAGATCGAGTTAGTCAATGTTCGACGTATGTCACCGTTGATGGGTCTACCCATCGCTGAGCTATCCGAGGCGATGATTTCGAATGTTGTCATCCCTCGATGTCATTGTCATGTACCCTGACAGCTGGTTCGATATGTCGCTTGTCACTGACCGCGTGATGAAAAGATAAGTCGGACTTAACTTGAAGTGGTTGACCCTTTATAGTACTATCTAATGCTCTGAATAAAATATCATTGGTATTTATTTATTTATTTATTGTTGTTGTGTCCTGTTTGGTAAATGCACCGTATACGTTATTTGGTAATTATATTTGTTAGTATACTATTCGCTCACTAACTAGGAATACATTTAAACAAGTACAGGGAGGTTTTTCTGCCTATTACCGCAGATGCCCTTTACAGCTTCACAGTTATTTTGATCAAAGTGTACCTTGTAAGAGCGTCGGTGGCTCAGTGGTGTGGACTGTCGCCTTCCTACCGGAAGGGCTGAGGTTCAAATCCCGACACGTATCAATGTATTTTCGAATTTTCGAAAATATATGTACGTTATCCGACGCTCTTACGGTGAAGGAAAACATCGTGAGGAAACCTTCATGCACGCCTGCGAAGAGATTCGAAGGTTGTGTGTGAAGTCGTCCAATCCGAACTGGGCCCGCGTGGACGACTAAGGCTTAATCACCCTATACAGGTAGGCTCGTGCCCCTCGGTGGGGACGTTTAATGAGCTGATGATGATGTACCTTGTAATTAACTAAAACAAATATTACTTTTCAACATAAAATATAATGCAAATTTATTAACCTTTACCTTTACATAAATACATAATATATAGATACATCCTTCATCATCATCAGCTCATCAAACGTCCCACCGAGGGGCACGAGCCTACCCGTATGGGTGATTAGGCCTTAGTCGTCCACGCGGCCAGTGCGGATTGGACGACTTCACACACAACCTTCGAATATTTCGCAGGCGTGCATGAAGGTTTCCTCACGATGTTTTCCTTCACCGTAAGAGCGTCGGAAGTACCATCCTTAAATATTCCTAAATAAAGCCAAGCCTGTACGACAAGCAATGAAGTAAAGAAAATGAATCAGCTAAGTAACATATGAAGTTTATTCCTTTTTGCTAAGGACCATGAACTATGGTTATATATGCATTATGTTTGAAGCTATCATCCCGCTCTATTAACCCAAACACATTTTTACTGGTATTTATCTCGCTGACATTATCATGAAGGAACAATGGCAGATATTAAACCTACATAGTATATGGTAACATTTAAGTTCAATACATAAGTTATTTAAGGCGAATTAATACAGAACGCAAATCCATCAAGTGTGTACGATTTCAAAATCAAAATTGCTTGTCATTAGCAAGGGTAAAATGTCATAGAACAATACGAGCGTTCTGTTGTCGCCGAGTGGTCGAAGGCCGTACGTGATCGCATTTCCTTAGTGTTAGGCTGACGATACACTTAACAAATACGCTGTGCTAATTTAAAAGGCTCTATGATATTTTTCATTAAATAAAAAATGTTGCTATTCAAATATTTCATTATCTTTGTTTTATTTCTAATAGTTTTTGGAAAGGTGCGTTGTATTTGAAAAATTATAATCAAAAAATTTTACTTGCTTCACTTACTATTGCTTGCTTGTTTTCTCTTTATGGTGACAAAAGAAGGTCATCCAAGTACATTGTGGGGAGCAACTGTAGTTTATTTTCGATATTGATTTATAATACTAATACACACAACAGATTTATTACTCATGTACCATGTGTATTTTTTAATTAATGTTTAAAACAAATTACAATATCAGATAAATACGAAATTACACAGTTAAAATTACAATACCCTAATGTAAAAAAAATAAAACACACTAGAGTTCATTATTGTATCAGCAGCCTTACAAACGGTCACGCAACAACAAATATAATACACTCAATAAATGTCTTGATGTAAAATGTTTTGGCAATAATGCGCACAATCCACATTCAATCACCGCGACCTAATTGTTTGAATTCGATTCGGATTGGTAATGAACGTATTTCAATTTCGATTGTTATCCTAAAAACGCCAATAAAGTCAACACTAAGTCAATTCAAGAATAATTCCAAAACGCATTATTGCGGATTTCTAAATCCATTAACCTTTTGTTCTGATTTTCGGACAAAGTAATAGTCTCAATAAAGCGACTTCTAATTTATCAAAATTCAAGTACATCCATTTTTTGTCGTTATTTCGCACCAGGTTACATATCTTATGGTCACAGAAAATCGTAAAAAATATCTGGTACTGTGGTAACGATTAAAATTTAAAACATCGAAAATACTGGTTACATTTTCATGATATAATCAATAAAGTAATGAACTTATAATAATATGTAGAATCAATGAAGTGCTTGATATTTTAACTAGTTTAATAGTATTGAACTAATCACTAGTTTGTTACCTGTACTAGTAATTTAATTAGAAACTAAAAGTTCCCGTCTGCTCTAATTTGTAGGAACACTTTCTTTTATTATAGTCTCTATTTAAATTTTTATATCTCATAAGATAGGTGGATAGATGTCTTGATAATCGATGTTCTATTTATTAAAAATCAAATATCACTATTTATACCATAGTATTGTAATATAGATAATTAAGCGACAGTTCTATTTCATAATATACCTTAATTAGAACCCGTAACCATCCACGGTTACAAAAAATCCAACACACTGCAATTGTCCAAAATAAATATGTCTACGTTGTTACTATGAATTACATAAAAAAAACACCACGTCAAATAATACATAAGTGAAAAAGTTTATACGGCTGCGTCTAGTAGTCATACCCTAATAGAGCGAGACCAGCGGTTACAAAACGATGAGTGTTCGCTTCAGCTGGCCAATCAGCACGTGTTGAGCCGCGCAGGTCAGGGGTCAGGCTTGCGCTCGCGCATAGCCCTGGGGACACACATTGTACTGTATTTATTAATCGAGCGTTGTATTGGAAATTTGAATTTTGTATTGTTTAGATGTCATGTTGTAGAAGTTACTTAATTTACTTACAGTTTTATATTCAAACTCTGTGTATTTGTTACGTTTGCGTGCAAATTCTCGTAGCTGTTTATAATAACCTTAGGTAGGATGCTTTATATGTATAATAAATAGTGTTAATGACGTAAACGCAAGAGAAGCACGTTTGATGTCGCCATTATTACTAGGCCATGGTATCTACTGTGAATCAGACTCTAACTAGATCGCTTTCTATAAAATAAAAATAAAAAGAATATTGTATTACATTCAATAAATGTAGACAACAAGAACGTTACCATGTTAGTCTCATGTACAAATAGATGCTTGGTTGAAGGATAAATGCACTTTTTCATGTCAGAAAACACGGGCTTGGTATTAATGAAATAATTGGTGCATATTTTCACAGGATCGGTGGAAATGTGTGAAGGTGTTTTAAGTAATATAAGTCCTTTAGCTACTTCATTTGATCAAATAATTTTTGCCAAAAGGTAATCATGAATTATATCAATCATACTACTACTTAGACTGACCTAGTTAACATTTCCTGAAATGATTATGATTAATGTTAATATTTAGTATATAATATTACCATTATAAATTATCAAATAAGCGATATTAATCAAAATTTGGCAATAAATTGAATTGAATAATGCAAAACCACAAATAATTTTGCAATACTGTAAATCAGAGATGATTAAATCACGTCGATAGGAAATCATAATAATATAAGCCAATTTTACGAGTACTATCTATGTACAATAATTACATGATCTGGTCGTGAGCTAATCAATAACTTAACTACTGACTTACACGAGATACACATTCACGTGGATTTGTGTACAAAGTATTACTTAAAAGTAAAGTTATTACTCGAATACCTAATTTATAATAATTATTAGACTGCTATTGGCATTCCAGACAATTCAGTATTTTTTATACTTTATTATTTATTCATCATTTGTTCAAATACACATAAAACTTAGAATATTTTATCTTTACCATCACATACGATATCCCAGACATGTGGGTTCGACAAAAAAAATGGTTATAAAAGTTTCCTATTTAAGCCTTATAGTGGTTTACAAAATACATATACAAAGAGAATTTGAACCGTGTAGTGCTAATAGTTCCAAACATAGTGAAGAAACCTTCGAACGTCTGCGAACAGATTCAAACGCTATGCATGAATTCGACCAATCCGCGCTAGGCCTTTTACGGGTAGGCTTGTGCTCCTCGGTGGGGATGTATAATGAGCTGATGATGATGAGTGCTGATAGTTTCCGAGAAAAAAGTGTGTGACATACGGATGGAAAGACAGGCAGACATGACAAATCTATAAGGGTTTCGTTTCTTGCTATTTGGCTACGGAATCCTAAAAAGAAAGTCTAAACAGCGGCAATAGTTATTATAACACATCATAGCTCTAGGCCTACACAGCGCCTGCGGGATCGACGCCTAGGGAGCGCGTGCTCACCATTGTTATAGACTTGATGAAAACGTGATGTAAGTTTTATAATATAAAAATATTTGAGTAGCTGAGATAGTATCGCACGACACAATGGCTCTTGTAGTGAATCTCTTTGAGGATTGCGCCAGAATGTCTTTGTAAAGTAACATAGTACAGTCAAGTATTTACAGCTTACTCTGAATATACATTAGCCGATTGTTTTGTATTGAAGGTTGTGTTGCAGACAAAGGATCTGTTTATGCCGGCGTAAGTATTTATTAGAGATACAACTTGATTATTTTGATAGAAATCTGTGGTGCATGTTAAAGTTTAACTTTTAATAAAAGCATTTGAGCGAGTTTGTTGGTATTCGAGTAATTTGGTCTCGGAAAACGCATCCCTTATTATAATAAGAAATGACAGAAACGACAACTTAGGGAACAAGCAGGTAGAATCAATACTTATTTGAATTATCTATTTATTTTCATACAATACTACATTTGACAAAACATTCAACATAGCTCTAGCTCCTAAGAAAGTAGAAATAACCGTGTTTTAGGAGCCAACGACCGTGTTTCAGGACTTAGCAGTCAACGTCTATTATATCTCTTTATCATGTCTATCTTTTATTTCTTTCTTTCTTCTTTCTCTCGTCTAGTTATACAGTCTCGTGCAATAAGGCTTTACAATTCGCATTGGTCCTGCGCAGTAGGTTACAGCCCAATCTCTCCATGATAATGCATGACGGTAATGCAGCGGGACGGTGATAACGATGATCAAAATTGGCTATTGAGTTATATTTTAATGTAGAATAATGTATTGTGAAATTCCCCTTATAATGCATTATTACATAAGAATATACTTGTATATGGGTTTTAAATATGCCCAACACATTAAAGCTATGGAAATAATTTTCCATCTTACATCTTAAGGTTTAACGTAGTGATAAGTACTATAGTATTAGACAATGTGTACGCGTGTCCCTGCCCACGCGCTGTGCCATTAAAACCTTTATCGAGGCTTGTTTTAGATTTCACGACAAACACGAAAGGTTGTGTTCACACTGGCGAGTTAGCTTGGCAAGATTATAAAATAATTTGGGAACACAAGTTGCGAATCAACAAAACATTAAGCCAGAAATATCTTCCGGTACATATAGAAATAAGTATGGCTATTGGGACACTAAGGTGGTGCATGAGAAGATGTATCAAAGAACTTGACTACATTTTAGTCTCTTTACACTGATATACTATAACAAGCAACCACATAATTGCCATATTAAAAGACATAAATCAACTAGCCCCTGCATTGCATAAGCTGTTAAACAAGATTTGGCTTAGACAGAGAATGTGTAGCAGTATTCTCACATTCAACATTACCTTACCAATGGTATCACCCATGTATCAAGAGTGGAGATTGTGAAAAACTTGTAGTAAAATATTTTAAAATACTCTTTTTGCTAATGTATAGAATGCTCATTCCAGCACTGTCATATGCGTTAATGTAAATTAATATTACCATAAGCGTCCGATCACAGTGTAAGCAGCTTTACGCTATCTCCGCTTGACACGCGCTAGAGCCTTAATTCAATCAGGCGCGATAGCTAGTATCTAGTCCCATGGGAGGCGCGCCGCTCGATAAATCGGCGCCACGTGACGGAGACCTCGCTTAACATACAATGCACTGACGCAATGCACCGTCAGGATCCGTTGACAATAGCTAAAACCTATCTGACTCTATTTCTGTTCATATATCATTATGGCGGATACGAACGTATGAATTCTGGATTGTGATATGACAATATTTGTGTGCGGATTAATAATAAAATTGTATTTGTGAGTTATAGGTAAATCATTTGACGATCCTATTTGGTTTAATGGTTAAGACGTCGGCAACTACACTAGGGCTTCCCGTTTTGCTCCCCGGGCAGTACAAACATTTGTGTACATGAACATGTCGTTTTGTATTAGTCTGAGTGTTTTCTATATATAATTAAAAATATAATAAAACTAAATGCTTAGTTTGGGACTAGATGACGCTGTGTAAATGTAAGTGAATATTTACTATTATTTATTATCATCAAAGAGCACATGACCCTAACAGTAGTGATAATTGCTATTTTTCACTTATCACAATAACAAAAGTTGACTAATTTACAAAAGGGCCCCGTGCCAAAAACATTAGAATAATATTTCTAAACAATTTAATTTAGATAAATACCTACAGTTGCTAATTTCTGAAATGACGAGATTTAAGTCTAATTAAATTATATTAGGAAATATTAATATACAAGTCCGAGAGAAATAGGGAGTATTTTATAATTGCCAACTTTCGGTACAAAAGACATCAACGAAGCGCGATTTAAAAAATGAACTCTGGGATGATTTAAGTTAGCACATAATTAAATAGTTTCATTCAATTTCCTTTTAATATTTTTAAAATTTACCTTGTGGATCCTATTAGATACCCAATAAACTTTTATATGTCAATAATAAGCTAGCGACACGATAACTAAACACTATTCCGGTAATAAAGGCTTTGTAGGTAACTTATTTCTTTATGTTAATAAGTATTTAATAGCTAAATAAACTAGGACTCATGAGTTTATTTGTTGACACCTGAACTAAATCGTTACAGTATCTAAGTTGCCATGTCGTGGTGCGTTTAGGTAGAGAATAATGGAGGCGCTACGAGTTAAATATTGCATTTATTTATTTTATGTTCTATTAAAATAAATACTACTTTATTTTAATCATCTCAAAACTGATCACGTTTTTGTACTTAAACATCTATTTAACTTATAACACAGCCATTTCTTCCATTAGAAATTATATTTTTATATTGTTACTTATAAATAACATATATTTACTAGAGTAATGTAGAAATATCACCGGCTAAATGAATGGTGTTAATAGATGTTTTCAATTTTTTTTAAAGGTGTCCTAAACACTTGAAAACAATTTCGTCGGCTTTTCTTTGAACTAAGCAATATTTAGATGTATATTTCAGATATATAAATGAATTCGCCAATTGATTCTATTACTAATGCTTAAACGGGACGTTTAACCATTCTATGTAATTACAAATATTATAAATTACAATTAGCATTTGTTATCTGCGATGTTTATCTAGTGATTTGAATACCAAATTATTTGTGGTCCATTTTATATGGATTTATATTATAATCAATCAACAAACAAATTAGGTTAAAATCTATGTAGGTATTTTGGTGTAGAATGTTATCACTCCCATACAGAACTTTTTATTCATTTATTATAATATATTAAAGCAAAACAGAGAGTAAACTTGAACAAAACGAACGAGGCACAAGGCTAGTCGCTAACGACTCTGGGTGTGTCCTCTGCCACCAAATAACGCAGCCGTAATTATGGGTGCAGTTAGTGCAATAATAGTACAATAGTAACAGCTACGGACTATATTCGACGAAATGAATTGAGACTGCAATGATTTATCAAAATTGATAATTTGGATACATCGTCTGTAGGGTTTTTCGCTTCACCTGATTGGTCAGGTAAATGTCGGCCAAAACCTCTTGCGTAACTTTAGTATTTTAAATGTTTTCAGTATAACATTTTTAAAATATATTATAAGTGCTTTTTTAAGCTGAATTTTAATAAATGAATTTCGACTTAAATATCTTAATTGGGTGGGAGATAGTGATACTTAATACTTGGGCACTTTATCTTTGCCTATAGTAATCTCTTGCCAACAAGTTATAGGGGGAACGCTTTCTCGCTAACTTATTTCATATATAAAAATAAAAATTCTTTATTTATAACAAACTTAGATGACAACGCATTTCAGTAAAAAATCCTTTTAAGTACAAGGAAATTATTTTAGTAAACGCTTTAATGATTGTTGGCGAGTCATTTAAGCCATGTAGATAAATATCTACACGGCAAGCGAAATCTGAACAAGTTAACATAAAACAAGTTTTCTATTCCTGAATAAGAACGCACCCATTCATAGTCGTGTTGCATCAATTTTCGGTAGAGTCATCGTCGCATTAAATAGTAATTAGCCGCGCAAACACGGCAACCGTTTACTAAAGAAACCAAAACGATATTAATTACACTCGTACACTGGAAGATTAACGATTACTGTGCCGACCAATTACAACGTCAAAACATCACCTTGAATCAGGGTTGGCAACCCCTGTCATCATCGTGACTCTAGTTTGGTAATAATACCGCTATATAAGAAACGTTTCTTTATTCGCTTCTTTAACTTAAACTTTAATAATCTTGCTTACATTTTTTTATTAGTTTGATTAAAATAGAACTAGCCTAGAAGACAATGATATCTAAGTAGACTTTATTAATTTATTATATATATGATAATGTATGTATTGAATTAATAAATAAATAAATTATTCTTCCATAAAATATATTTATCTAAAATGTAATTGAGTCCCTTTCATATTTTGTAACTAGTAATATTTTGATTGACCTTGTGCGATCTGTCAAATGCGAGGCCCTAACAGCCAGCAGAAATCCACTTATCTACCATAATAGCCCAAACCCATGAAAGCTTTGATGAGCTTTTTAACAATGGTCAACTGTAATATTGTTATGTGACGACAGCCCTACCGTGAAGATCCAAAGAAAACACGTCAGAGTCACTTCAAATAATGACCCTATTGTGCGCCGATGATGTAGCTGATAATGGAGCCATGCGAAAATATGGCCTACGTATTAATTGCGCTTCTCAAAATGCTTGCACAACTTATGATACGGCAAAGACAATGGACCGATCCTTCCATGAACCTTAGTAAGAATAATGTTTTATCAGTTTCATATTCTTTTGATTATTGATCATTGCAATAATTTATCTAAAAAAAATGTTGCGCATCTCTGTTTTAGATAGGCATATTAAACTTTTCATTTTTTTTAAATAAGCTTATTCATTTTCATAAGTGCACTAAGTTTAGTAAAAGTAATGAATATACATATATATACCCATCTCATGCACACCATTATTTTTTTAATATTTGGTAATTATTTTGTATTTTTATAGTGTAATACTTACATACTTAATTAAATCTAACAATGAGCCATCCAATACTCGAGTTTCGCAAATGAAACTTGCATTTATTACGGCAACCTCTGATAGGCATTTGTCATACCACGCATATTAAATTGATGAGCAATCCAGCCCAACTATTTCTTACGGAACGTCTTTAAAAACCGCAAAGAATTCGCATCTAATACAGGTGCCAACGGTGCTTCACCTGGTGGACTACGGTTCATCATACTGACATAGTTACGTTTAAAGACGGAATATTTTTCCTGTTATTATACTAGAATGGATCTTACGTATAAAAGATCAAATAAATGCGAAATTAATAACCTAACAATCGTGTAATATGATCGCTTGGTGGTTAAATATATTTATGCAACAATATGGCCAGACGTATCACTTGCCATCAGGTGAGCGTCCTGACCGTCCTGTTCACTTAGTAACATAAAAAAAAGAAAAGAAATTAAAACGAGATCACAATTAATACAGGTAAAAGAATATTCTTTTACTCAACTGACGAAAATTTAAAGTTATTTAGAAATAAACTTTAAGGGTTATCTTTGAAATGATTATAATATCAACATGACTCGAATCACCTGACCGTAAATCTAACTTTGACTCCTTAATTATAAGACGGTCCGCACCATTACGTCAAACCTGTCATAAGTTCTTGCAAGATGAATACCAACAATAACTCTGTATATAAAATATGATACCACATTACACTAGCCAATATGGACTCATAGAGTGCTCTTAGTACGACATGAACGACAGACAAATGTCATCGTAATGTCAACTTTTAGCATTGCCCGTTTACTGTTATATAATTTATGTCAACCGTTGTTTGAAACATGCTTCAATCTCATAACCAACCCCAAATGAACACCTCAATTTTCACGTTAATGACACTTAACGTCTCTATTGTGTACCAAAAATTTATCGTTTAGGCATATTTCATTTCATGAAATTTTGTTAGCAAAGTCCAGATTGACGTTAACTAGAGATTTTAGCGAGCGTTCTCCGAATTATTTCGCTCCATCATCCGTCAGTGTAAAAGGAACAAAATGAAATTAGAATTATAAATTCGAATGCAGAGTAGCCAAAATAATAAGTACGCTTCGGCGATGGCATCTGATAGGTAAGTGGTTTTCGAAACGCCCCCGAGCGGTTTCGATACAATCGCGGTACGCGTGCGCTGCGCATCGCCGTATGTTACGTCCGAGCCAGACAAATGCACGTGAATTAATATTTAGGCGGCCAGATATCGACAATTATGTGGACTACATACCTATGCAGATCGACCTAATGGATCAATTCAATAAGACGATCATAATCTCACGCATATCACGAAGACAGCTATTAACCTCAATCCCTAAAGGACACAGTTAACCTTGCAGCGACTTTGCGATACTATCGTTTATAACTTTGTTATCGGTTCAACACAAAGTGATTTTTCGTTTAAGTACAAACTAAAGTGACGTGCCAAAGTAGAAATTTCATCGAATCTCAATCTGAATGGCACAGGGTCTCGATTATATCGATGTAACGAAAGCAAGGTCGCATCAAGGAGCGGTCAAGGGATAGTCACCTTCACCTCGAAGCCTTGATGAGTCAGCAGCAGCATTGTTCCGATACTGATCCTAACGACACGACGATTGCAACATTTTATAGTAATTATAACTTTATATTGTTGCCTAACTCAGATGTGACGCGTGTCCGGACCCCGAGATCATTTTTGACGTCCCGTATCTGATCTTTCGCAAGGCGACGCACGCATCTAGACGAGAAATTCTTCGAGTGGCCTTGCTATCTATGATTTGTGCGTATTTGAACACCTGATAACGAGATGGACTATTAGTTATCTGCAAATCGCAATTTGTTTGAAGAACTACGTAACGCTGCACGTTTAGTGGGTCAGTAATTTATTAGGTACAGCCGGCTACTTTGAAGACAATGACACTGATTTGGTGTGCCTTAACGATTCCGTATTGTTATGTGGATCAAAGAGGATTTTTTATAACATTACTATTTATTTTACAACTCTTCACTGGATTTGTTCTGTATATAATTAATCAAAGCATCGTATTGTTGGACTTTGAATATGGGGTGAGGATTAAAAGTGATTAATTACCTCTAGTACATTTTAAAGTAATCAAACTACTCGTATATCATATTTTTTTTTTTTTCTTCGCAAAGTTAACCATACATAAAACAATCTAAGAGATTACGCTAAATAATAAAAATATATATTTTATTTACTGAAAGAAGAGCGACGTTTAATGTCATAAATTAAAAATAAACTAGAATGTTTTTTTCCCTGAGTGGCTAAACTACTTGTTTTTGCCTTCTTAAGTCTGTTAGCAGAGTCGAATGAAACTGTCATCCGCTGAATTCTGGATTTCCCATTTTTACTTTGATAAAGTAACGCCTTTTAAAGATACGATAAGGTTCCCACCACAGCGACATTGCAACCGCAGTCTGCAAAAGGCGTGTCAGTGAAATGCTGAGTGCGTGCTTTTTTGTCTAATAACTGTTATCATAAAGGGCAGGACTGGATATGAACGACTTTCTTAGTGGAAACATTTGATTTAACTTTTGATCGATTCAGCTTTAACAGTACTTCTTTTTGTTACACTGAAGTTGTTTTAATGTGATCAATTAATCAACCTTATGTTTCTTTTATTCAACAAGAGTTGCTTTAATGAGAAATGATTTGAAATATATTAATTTTCCGACACTTAAGAAGTTATTTACAGACCGTACCAATGTTTACCATCATTTATACGTGCCAAAAAAGCATTTTCCGCCTCAAAACCTTGTTCTGCATTCGTCTGATGGCGTATGCATAGCTCGGTGTTTTAATTAAAGGAAGACGTCCAAAATAACGCGCGGACCACCCGGGCCGTGGTTTCTTGCGCCGCAAGTGTATCAAGTTGCGTCAGTTTTTGTTCTTGTTTCCCGTCGTGTACACTAGATCTTTAGTTACGTTCAATTTAGTGGAAAATCTTTAACAGTTGGCGCTTTTTCTTACCTTTAAGTGCAATTGAAATGAATAAATGCACTAAATATTCTATTCATAATATGGCCTATGGTTAGAAGTTACTAAGTTCATTTACAAAAGAAATATAAGTAATACCGTTATTTAAGAGATCATATTTTAAACAACCCACTTGTTAAGTATTTCTCTCTCTCTAGTAACTATCCTATTTTCTACCAGGACCTCCAGATGCCCTCCAAAATGTAGTCAACTTCGAAACAATTTCTTAGGAATTTACTCCTAATTTCTACTAAGTTTACTTTGAATGAGATTGGGATACCCGTCAAAAGAGACGAAGACCACTGGTGCAAGGGATTACCAGGCTATTGTAATATTACAATCTCAATAACGAGAAATACCGAGTGCCTGTTTTATAGCGCTCTTTCACTACAACTGTATTAGAGTTGTAATTGTAAGTAATTTTTGATTGAGACTAATAATACTCAATTGTTAATGCATGTAAGCAATTGATATAAAACAAATACCCTAAGTAATGTTTATCTTTCCTACAGACCAATCCATATAAGGCTTTATTTAAAATTTATTTAAATATAATTTTGCGCTCATCCATCCGAAGGGAAACCGTTATGAATGTTGCTTAACTTTCACGATCGTCTACCAAAAGCGCTTTCAGTCAATCATGTTATATGTACAACAATTAATATCTAATACCTTAATCTTAAGATATATGAGAAATTCGCTTAAAGCCGTATTCAACTGTAGTATCTTTGCATTCATAATAACAGAACTCAATCCACGATGTTGGCACACGGAAGCGTTTTCAATTAGTCGCTATCTGATCCCTCGGGCTGAATGCATACATTGCGGCCTTTAACGGGATCCGATCTGTTTTTATGTGTTTCCGGAGAGTAATGGACAGGTATCCATTGCCTACGGATATATCTATTATCATAGTCTAGAGTTTTTTATGCTGAGCAGGTGCATTTGTTATCTTCGATTGTATTGACTATTTGTTTGTACTGTTTGCTATTCAATTTTCTTTTTTGTGTATATAGAATAGAATATTTTTTGATTGACAGTATATTAATTTATTCGTGTTTTAGTTTTTCTTCGCTTTTTATAACTATATGAATAACTATTAATGCCTAATCTTGGCAAGTATGATCATGAGCTTACACAAATATTCCATTTAAGATTGGCTACCCATAAAGACGACATTACAAACGGCTCATCTGATGCTAAATGAGATAGTATACGGTCCACTTGTCAAAAATATTAGTATTAATAAAACAACAAATAACAAATTTTATGTTTTACTATTCTTAGCTCTTTAAAAGGTTAATGGATTTACCTATTAATGGATTTTCTGTATATGATTTTTGTAAAACTTAAAAAACAGCAAATTATTAAAAACAAAATTAAATGATACAAATAATGCACACAATTACATAAAAAATATATACTGAAAATAACCCATCAGATAATAGAACCAGTGATATTTTCCTACTATGGCAACAAAACCATCTAAAAGAACTTTGACATTAACTTATACTGCGGCTTAAGCTTTAGGTTATTAAATATTATTACTAACGGTGAATAAATTAATACCAAACAATCCTACAAATCCGAATGACATTAAATATCTTCCCACCACCGTGTCACAGATTATGTGTGACGTAGGTCATTACACTACAAAATTAATTCTCACGGAGTGGTCTGAAAATAAAAATAAACATTACACTTTGGAAAAATGCTCTTAGCACGCTCAGTATAGAGCTCCAATCAGAACAAATAAAAACGCCATTCAGCTTTGTATCTCTCGCTGATCCATCAAAGATGAGACCGGGTACCGTGCAAAGACAGGACTACAAGTCCGGAACTTGTCGGTTAGGTAATAAGGTTACAATTGTATGTCGTTTAAGGTTGAATTTCGTATGTATCTTGGTTGGATCGAATCAGCTGTCACTTCACACGGGGCTTTGCATCGTCCGCGCCAGCTTGATTACCGAGAACTAAATATACGTATAGAGACGATTCTTCTCCTGAAACAAAGACTGGATTTCAATTGAAGTAAATATGTGCTATGTGCTTTTTTAGCTGAAAGGTGAAAACTGAGATCACATTGCGGTGATTATTAAATATTACGGAAACTGACTCCCCGGAGTACATTTCTTAGTTTCGTCAAAGTCATAGTTATAATAAAATAAAGGTTGTATCCGCATTTTATTTTATCATATATATTGTTAAATGTTCCCTTTTAGCAGGTAAATCCATTAAACAATTGTATCCGTTTTTAAACGTTTTTTAAATTTATACATTTTATTGGAAATATGGTCAGCGGGCAGTATCTATATACATTTAACCAGTCTATGTTATTCCCCTTAATAATAAGATACTTCAATAAAACGCTACAAAAGCTGAATCATGTTTTATATCGAATGTTTTTAAAAAGAAAAAGATAACTTCACAACAACAATGGCCGCATATACTGTCAAAGTTAGATCTATAACATTGTAACAATAATTCAGACTTAAACAGTGCGTTTTGTAATTTAAATTTTTTATTAAATATCAACACCACCCACCGAGTTTCCGAGAGACTGTTCCAAGAAAATTGATATTCAACTTACTTTGTCGGGTTCGGTCATTATTTTTTCAGTAACAAGCCGAATAAGTGTTATTTGACATAATCCAATCAGATTAAACTGATAATGAAAATAAATAAACACGGTTATTATAAAATACGATCGGTAAATACAAATTATTTTTGACCATACGCTCTCACAATTAACCTGTATGAGTATTCTTCATGTCATGTCTTAACGTCAACTATTCCGCAATGCTTAAAGACGAAAGTCTTTGAGCAATGCGTCCTACCCGTGCTAACATACGCAGCTGAGACATGGACACTGACTGCGGGATTGTTCACAA
>PQWD01005401.1:65894-90360 GCA_019425675.1 Leucinodes orbonalis
TTTCGAGTGAATGATCCATTCATAAATGTAATCAATCTGACATTGGTTGAAAGCTTCAATGTATGTAATTATTTTACAGCTTGCAATGAATAAATAAAAAATATTTTTTCAACAACGCACAATGGACAGATTTCTGAAGAAGGTTGCCAATAGCTGCTGGATGCAGTTAGCTTCCGGTCGTTGGGAGTGAAACTTATTGGAAGAGGCCTTTGCGTTGTGTGTGTGTGTGTGTGTGTTGTTGCAAGAAAATTCGCTTAGTTCCCTTGTATTCCTAGTAGCATATTTATTCAATTTACAGACTATATTTATTATTTATTTATTATTTATTAAGGAAACAAACAGCTTTCTTACAATTCATAGGTACAAAATATTTCATATGGTAACACATTAGCCTTCTTAAAGTTTCCAAAGACGAATTGTACATGTAATACGCTTAAGATATACTGGAGACAGGTGCTAAACAAAAAGTTATTTGTTATGATAACAACAAAAAAAATTTGAAAACAACACAAAAAAAATAATGATTATTTTACAAGCCTGGAACGGCGGAAACGAGCTATCTTCTCATTGAAGATATCAACATGAGAATAAGTTACATTATATTTATTAGTGGCTCTTACAATGAAACTATTCTGCCTATAATTTCTTTTACAAAGATGAGTTGTGAAAGTTTTTTTATTACGCGCGCTTACCCGAGAACATTTGAAAGTCAGCTTACCGAGTAAATAGGGACTGTCCACCATATTATTAATTATTTTATATAAAAATAGTTGGTCTTTATGCTCTCGACGGCTCTCCAAGGAACAAAAATTGTTATAACCATTTTGTTTAAACTTATATTTAAGTCTTCTGCTAAACTTATTTTGAACACCCTCAATCATCTGAATGTATTTCATATACTGTGGATTCCATACCACGGACGCATATTCAAGTTGAGACCTGACAAATGCATGATAAAGAGTATTAATGTTTTAACGCTCTTGAAATCAGTAGACTGTCTAAAAATAAATCCTAAAAGCTTATACGCTTTTGCAGTGATCACTTTAATGTGTGATTCAAAATACAATCCACTATCCAGTTACATTTTAACATTACAAACATTACATTAGGTATTACATTTTAACATTACAAAACCCACATTGTACATTAGGGATATTGAAGAAATGCAACGGCTGCACTCACGATTCTCGCCTCTTTATTATGTGCATGAATAATTTGTTTCCATTAGTGATTTATGCATTATAAAGGACCGCGGTATGCACGATATCATATCTACCAGATGATCTATGGTCATGTTCTAGCGAAATGTTAGGGATATGCTCCATTTGTACAAGCCCTTACCGCCTAACATGTATTGTACATGATAATGATCTGTTGTTTGTTATCCGGGGCTTGTAGTATCGATATTGTGTGGCAATTAACAAATATTATATGCCGACAGTCCCTGCTTAGGATTTACAAACTTAGTATTAGTTCGAACCCACCAATCGACATTGGGCCCGCGTGGGGGCGGGTTATGGCCAATCTACCCAAAGCTATATTGTGAAGGAGGGTTGCAGTGAAACGTGATGTTGGTATAAGTTGACAACCCGTATTATATGTTAGGGCCCGATAGTCTAAGCGCGTTTGGTTGACGATCAGTTATCAGTCGGGTGACAAAAACATGTTATTTCGTGCCACTCTTCATATTTTGGAAGGACAAATAAATCTTAAGCTTAGGCGATAGATGTTACAAAGTACCAATCCAAATTGGCACTGTGTGAATTAAGGTGTAATTATAAATTAAATTTTAAAAGTTTTATTTTTTTATGCACAGGCTTTAACAGCAAGAAATATTCTTACAACTTAGTATAAAGTGAATCAACCATCTATAAAGCAGCATAAATGTAACAAAGTCATTATTACAACGCAGAAACTAATACCGCCGTCAAGGAGAATTCGCACATTAAATCCGCAGTTGTATTTATTTTTTACGTTTTATTTTCTTGCTCGCGTTACACAATGATAATGACTATTAAATTTGTCAACGCTAATGCCAAAAAACTGGTGCGACGTGTTAATACAGATGCCGTCAAATGCTACTGGTCTTATAGCGTGCGGACTGAATGTCAGTGGTAAGGTTGGCAAAAATTACTTTGGCCAATAAAATAGAGCTGTTACAACTAAAACAGCGTTTGGACAAAAAGTAAGGAAGCGCTGTCTCTTTGGACTAAATATCACATAAAAAACATGTTTTGAAACATATTTCTAAAATAAATTGGATGACTACATAGTTCATTTTTAGACTTGAAAATAATTTTGCCATTGGAATTTTGACAATTACTTAATGAAAATCTAAAATATTGGGCTTATTAATCAAATAATATATTTATGCGCTGAAACCTTGGTTGATGATAGATGATGATAATTGATGGATGATTCGACTATTTTTTTTTTGCTTCATGTAAACAGAGCACCTACAGCAGATGTAAAAACATATTCGTATAAAACCACAATAAAATATTTGAGGTATACCGTTACACTTTTTTTGTAAACTGTACTTTTTATACGGTTACCTCAAGCTATAAAGCTCCGATGATTCCCCGAGTCGCAGCCGTGATCTACGTACTTCCTTATAACCGCCTCACGGTAGAAACTGCCCATTTACAATGAGTAACATTTTTTCCCGGAAAACCATTCACATGACTTTCCCGTGTTTTTTAAAATAGTTTCATTTTTGTTTGTTTTAAAATAAGTTAATTTTGTGTGGGTAATGTAGATTTTCATATCCGATATAAATGTTTTAAATTTATACATAAAAGTAGCTTATAATGTATTTTAATACACACTCCACATACTTGAATTTAATTTACTCGTATTCATCATCTCCGATTGGTTTTAGACAGTCTAGTGCAGTTTAACCCCAAAAATACACAAGCCTCTGCTTTTACCGCTAAAAAACACCCTTTGCATTATCGCCCAAATTTATAAACACTCTTATCAGTCCCTCAGCCAGCATCGGAATTCTTGGTGTTGATATTACTAGCATTACTCAGGTTCGTGGTTATTTAGAGAATAAAGCCAAGTTTTCCTCAAAGATGCTGGGTGTGCTTAACAGGTCGAGAGTATTTTGTGCCGGACCATCGCTTGCAGCTTTATAAGTCGCAAGTTCAGCTGCACTTGGAATATTGCCCTCACCTGTGGATGGAGATATCCCAGTACCAGCTTCTTCCTTTTGACCAAATGTCTTCTAATTAAATCGATTTAAGAAAAAAAACACCCAAGTACTGTAGTTTCGAAGTTTATATAAATGATAAAAACCTATGGACATGTTGATCTCCACGCCTGCACTGCTTTTGTTTTTTTTATTATCATCTATATATATTTATATTATACTTAACTGCTTAGTCATACTTTTGTAGATAATTATATTTTAACTACTACTTAATATTATAAAAATTGTGAATATACTTTGCCATATCTAATTATTTTGATAACAAATGATATAATTATGTACAAAACGTAATTTTATTGAAGAGTAACTACTGAGTTTTTTGCTGGAATACTACCATCCGAACCAGTGATAGTTTCATTTGACATTCAAAAGTGTTCTATAAGGACCTTAACTGAATAATCACTTTTCATTTTCTTACCCGTAAAATAAAGTCATTAAAACCAATGAAAGTACCGTACCGTTTTTTATTACAGCCCATCAACATTAAGGTCATCGACTTTGACTCATTTGTAAATTAAGCAAACTTTACGAACACTAAATTTGGCCGATCGAATCAGAGGATGCAACGACTTCGTCCTGATGTCATAAAGCAGTTTGCACAACCTACAGAAATCACTTTCGAAAGTAATAAAAAAAATACAAACCCTTCTCTTTAAGCACCGCTCGTAAACGGGTCAGTAATAACCACAAATCCATGTTGATATTATTTATTTTGATTTAACATGGTCCCATAAGGCTATGACCCGTAACTAAGGCAAAATGCAACTTAAAACAAACTCAGTAAATAATTAATGTTAAACTTACAATGCATTAAATGATGAGCAAATAAATTTTATATGTTTTTAAATCGTCTGAATTTGTGAATCGTATTGAATTACGAAAAAATTGTTCCAACATAAACAATAACATTGTTTAAAAATACTTGGAAAACATTATTAGAAATGGAAAGCCAAATTAAATACCTACGCCAATAAGGCGTACTAAAATTCAACATTTTGTTAATTTTAATAAAAATCTTTAGTAATTGGTGAAATGTATCATGTGCCACATTAAGTATTTAAAACTTAGTCTCATATATTACTACTAAAGTAAGTTTATTATCAAATGATGTACTTTCGTTATCTTAAGTGATTAATGACGAAAAAAAAATGCATTGGAACTTCTGTATTACTTTCTCTAACGCCTAAATTAAAATATCGAATAGATTATCTATGACACAATATTCTAAATACCAATAAAATGAAAATTGAACATAATTCCGTCATGGTAGCCGAGTTGCACACACACATAAGATTGCGAGCAAACATAGCTTCCACAAATTGTTATTTGGCTCGGACCAAGTCGGCTACATCTTAATTATTGTTATTTCGCTCGAACCACCATTCGTGGCGGGTAATTGCCCCCGTATCATCTATAATCTTCGTAGAACCATAATATTTTGTATAAACGAGCCACTCGATTTTTTTCAACGGCCTTGCATACGATAGTTACTTAACATTGATGTCATAAACAGCTCTCATCAAGGAAAGTTGCACAATGTTTAATGGAATGAATGATCCACCTACATAAATAATGGATTTATAATAATCACAGCGCACAATATCCAATTTAGCTTACTGTAATAGCAGACTGTGAAACTGGATTGACTAGCAATGTGGAAAATAGTTATTCTAGAATAATATATTAAATAATGAAGCCATGCATCCCCAACTAGATGGAACAGTGATCTGGATAGGTCTACATGCAAAGCCTTATTAAGCTGGTATGATGCTGATGAATTTATTTAATTTGTTTTTAATTTCGTTATAATATAAACATGAATCATAATCACCCTGTACGGGTAGGCTCGTGCCCCTCGGTGGGGACGTTTAATGGGATGATGATAATGATGATGATAAACATGAACAATGTTAGTACTAGATGAATATATTGTATAGTTCAAACATATTAAAATACCGTGGCTCGCTGCCGGGTCCAATACGCGTTGGCAGGTCACCTCCATAGCTATTGACATAAAAGTGCGGGACTTTTAGTTTTATTTCAAAGAACTTTATTTCAAATAAGTACAAACTCAATTAAAATGGGATAATTAGATTTAAAATAAATTTTGAAAATCAGACGCCACGCAGAAATGAAGTAACTTCACACAAACGTAAGCTTTTACAAACTGTTACGGCTTTATTAAAATGGACATTGTATTTTAATTATAATTATTATTTTTATACAGCCGCATACCATATTACCAATAATAAATCAATGTCTAGATAACATTCATATTTAATATGAACAAAGGGATATTCAACACTGTCAGAATACTTACATTCTCAAACAGTATTGTCCAAGCATTCACTAAGATAAGCAGAATAGATATAAATTGTGCAGTATTTTTTAAGGATATTAAATATGGCTTCCTTTATTTGTTAACCTTTTCCATTAGGTTTTGATTTGAAGGTCGTAATCAGATAGTTGAGACATCTGGATAAGTATACGTTACGTCAGAAAACAATATCAATCTTTTGTGACGATTAATATTTGAGGCAGATGCTTTGTACAAGAGAATCATCGTCTATTGTATTCCAAATGTAATATGCGATACACACTGGCAAATAGTTTAACGAACGCAATGTTATACAATTCAGTGTATCAATTTTTTTTACCAGTTATAAAGGCAGGTTTATTTTTAAGTTACAAGTATTTCGATACTTTAACGTTTTTTTCTTCATTGCTTTAATGGTTAGTATTATTAGTTACACAGCTGTGCTAAATGTGCTTGTCTTGAAAATACATACATGTATTGAGAAATACAAATGATAAACTAATATTATAATAATATTAAAAATATATATAACATTATTATATTGACCTCACATAATCCTTTGTAATATTTTTTTATTACGATTCAATATAAAAATATTTTTCATATTTAACTTTTTTAAATCCATCCCAACGTTAATGTTAATCCTGGAATTATTCAAGCATAAATTGTTTCAATGCATTCATAATTTCCGTCCTATAACATGAGGTGAATTTGTTAAAATAACTATATTATACATAACTAATCATGTACGCATCATTCAAAATAATTAGATATACACTTCATCAGAGTTAATTCTACAGCTATCTTAAAAAACGATCGTCTACTGCAGTAGCTAATGTGGTGCATAATTAAACGATTAACAAAAATACAATCACGATTTTGTTTATCACGTTTTATATTACGAATGTGAGATGCTACCACATGTAATGAGGAGAACATTAAAGACGATTTTAACTATTACCAAAGTTAGTTTATTATTTTTTATCGATTCGGTAATTATATTCTGATGTAAGTTCAACTTGATATTGTCATAGAACTTCAGATATTAAAATAATTCTGTAACAATCATAGGACAAAATTTTAAAAGAATTTCGGTACGTTGTTTAAATTTTCTAGAGTAGACGTTCACATTGTTACGGTCATTGCTATAAAAAGTTGATTATTTTCATAAATATTAAATAATTATGTCCAACGGCCGAAACGCGGCTTTGTTAATACCATTATTTTAAGCGATCTGATTAATAATCTTGCTTGTAAGATGGTGCCTACACAGGTTTGATTGGCCCACAGGCCTTTTCAATGTCCTAAGAGACCAAAATATCACATATTATATACTACAATGTTAGCAGAACTTAATGTTTGTATAACACAGTACATTCGGCTTTATTTCCAATAACATAATCTAATGTAACCCACAAATTGTTTATGGCTTTGTTTTGCGGACAAAAATTCATTCATGCGCACGCTCACCGCATGATATGAAAATATCCATCTTGTTAAGCAACAGTGTATCATCAATTGTTACGAAACGGTCGACATTCGAGTAACGTATCGGATTAGCTCATATACAAGTCGTTCAATGGACTGTTGCAAAGTTTAACGAGAAATATTTTTCAATCATATTTTGTCAGAGGAGTATGGATAAGGAAAGCGTAGTACCAACAAATCGGCGAAAAATATGTCCGGAAAGGTCTGCAAATGGTTGAAGAAAAAGAGCGACAGAACTCTTTTGAACAAGATTCCTCCAAGGCATGTTGATAGGTCACCAGAGAACAGCAATCGAGCATGATTCACCATGAGCAGGCAAGGTTTTCTAAAACGATAGATGGAGGCTCAGAGCAAATTTACTGGACACATTACAAAGCAACTTACTTTTGATGTAGTTAATTAGTACCTGTTCAGCAGTCAGTTCCTAATGGTCGAATGTAATTTATATACCAGTGTTTAGATGCTAGCCAGGGATGTCAAAATATTCAGTAATATTTTGTAATTTCAACCAGATCAACTTGTAACAAAATACAACAAATAGTATATCTATTGAGGCGGGAAAATTAGGAGCGAAACCACGCAGACGGTCATAAATACAATCTCCCTGTGAGAAATAAGCCATGAATATATTTTTTTTTTTAAGTTAAAAAATTTAAGTTAAAATACTTGATCACACAATATCAGTACAAAATACAACTAATTCCAAACTAAATTCTCGTCACAATTATAATATTTAAACAAAGCCGCCACGCCAACGAATGCACATTTTCGTTGTGTCAAAACGCCCCCGTACCGACATGAATCAACTGCAAACAATACCAATGGTCTCTCCCTGCTATGAATCAATTGACGACAACTCGCTACACAGGGCACATTTGGCAATAGTTCAGAGATCACGCAATTAATTCTAGATGACCGATTTCGAATAACGAATCCGCGGAGCTGCGTCACGATGCGACCAATCCGCCTCTCATTGGCTAACAACATGAAATAATTACCAACTTTGTTACTGGACGAATTCGGCGACGTACAAACTTGCGTAAGTTTAGAACAGATGGCGATGAAATTAACTTCGCGCAACTTCGCCTTATTATTGGTTAACGACCGTTATTATTTGTTTCGTCAATCTCTGTCATTATTATGGCAAACAAGCCTCTTTATTTGCCATCAAAACCTTCCAATGACGTTTATTAACTGATGTATTCTTTCTCTTTTTCAGTGTAAAAATAGCCGCCAAGCTGTCTACCGCAAATGAGATTATACCAAGTTACCACGTCCAAGCGCTAATAGGTGAGTTTCTATTGTTTTTACTTATCGCCTACATTATATCTTCATCGGATATAGTGAATCGATATTAACTTAAGCATCTTGAATTTAAATCACAAATAATTTCAATCAAGACATTTCTGGTTTCGTTTTTATTTGCTTTCCAATGCAATAAAAACACAAAAAATGTATTTATATAGTTATAGTACATTTGTTGGCGGATCCTGAGTGCTGCGCTATGCTGCATTTTAGCAACTTTCTAAATAAATCAGATGCGCACATTAGGTTCTAATGCGAAAATAATTCCACTGGCGCAACACAGTTTCAGCGGGACATAAAGGGCGATCGGTAAACGCTATTATGGCTACCTAGCTTATTATAATAAACGTGGAGGGCCGCAGGGAACACGGCCTGACCCCTGCGATTAGCTACCAGGGATATGTTTCGTTCTAGTATCAACACGCAGATGCGGAATAGGTCTAGACGCGGAGAATGTTGGTTTACTTCGACGCATAATGTGGTTTACAATTGGCGGTGGTGTTTGTGAAATTCTATAGCTTCATCTTGAAATTGTTGGGTTTGTGGTATCGAGGAAGCTTTATTATATCTGTATTAGCTGTTGACTTGAAAAACTGTACGTTATTGTTGAAATTTTTGGTGTTTACACAATTACTCCAAAAATAGTTATGAAATTAAGTATAATCAAGTACTACATTTATATTTGCGATATATAGAATAAAACGATTAATAAAAATAATACACTCATAAACAAACAACAGCAGCAGTTTTAATTCTTCGAAATTTTTAAAACCTCCTCATACGTATCTTAAAAAAGACTAAAAGTGCCAAATCCTTTTTTATTAACTGTACTTTTCACAGCGTAATATAAAATAACGTCTCCGACTGTACTCGGACCGTGCACGCATTACATGCCCAGATATAATCGCACTAAATGACCACCGGAGAAATTTCCCTGGAATCCTAAACATTTTCCAACTCGAATCATGTAAATTAGAGACCCATTATACAGTTTCATCGCCTTATTACGGGAATATTCGCTAAGGCCGTGTTTTACATCCGATAAAAGGTATCACTGGCTTGTTTTCTTTGATTGAACTTGTTTATTTTGCGCTTGGAGTTCTAGTTTTTGTACAGATAGTCTGGGAAATTATTTGACGTTTACAATATTGTTGTTTAAGTTCGCATTGTGTTCATATTTGTCTTTTAATTTTGTTGTAATGTATTTACACGTAGCGTATGCAACTTGCATGTTTTTTTTTGCCGAATTAGTAATGTTACATAGAATAGAATGTCCTAATCGGACTTATTATATATTATGTACATCCGATATGTTTGAAACAAATGTCAATTTTATAAATAAACGCATATTTTCGCTTGCCTCATAATTAGACCGTAATTCAAGAGCGTCGGTGGCTCAGTGGTGTAGACTGTCGCCTTCCTACCGGGAGGGCTGAGGTTCAAATCCCGACACGTACCAATGTATTTTCGAATTTTCGAAAAATATATGTACGTTATCCGACGCTCTTACGGTGAAGGAAAACATCGTGAGGAAACCTTCATGCACGCCTGCGAAGAGATTCGAAGGTTGTGTGTGAAGTCGTCCAATCCGCACTGGGCGTGGACGACTAAGGCCTAATCACCCTATATGGGTAGGCTCGTGCCCCTCGGTGGAGACGTTTAATGAGCTTATGATGATGATGATTCATAAGCATTAAGAGTTAAATTTGATTTATTTGAACATATTATTTGAAACTCCTTTTATTGTTTCAAATAGAATACATAATTTTACTTCTCGTCGCGGAGGTCGGGACATAATTTTGACACGCGCCGCATAATGAATATAAGTCACGCGATACTGTACTAAACACAACAGAACAACTACACCTGGATGAGATTTCTTTATAGAATTCTTTATGGAACTTTACACCAATGCAACATAGGTAATAAATAATAAGATAAAAACTTATATACCACAAGGATAAGGAAATAAGGACTTTATTTAGCAGTAAAGATAAAGGCAACACGATTTTAGTTGTGCCAATATAATTTCGGATTCAAGTTAACCTGTAAGTGTAAGTTGAATAGCAGCAAAATTCGTTGCTTTGCTGTATTTTTAATAGTATCTTACCTTGGATAACCAATAAACTAACGAAATGTCCTAGCTAAACTACACATTACGTATAGGAAGTTATTGTCATATTTATATTTGTAATTTGATAACCCATTTGGCGTGATGGTTGAGACGTCGACTATTACACCAAGGGTGTCGGGTTAAATCTCCTAATAGTACAAACATTTATGTACATGAACATATCTGTATGTATAGATCTGGGTAATTTCCATGTATAATATGTGTATTTGCAAAATAAAACTATATATCTATGTTAGTTTGGGGCTAGATGGCGCTATGTGAATGTCAATGGATATTTATTTATAACAGACAATTTCATTCAAATTTTTACCTTAACGCGTCACTAAAAGGGTTCCAAACTAAAAGCACGAGCATCATAGTAGTATGCTCGTCATTATGGCATGTAAAATTTGAATGAAATTTCTGCCCAGCCGACGCGATGGGCAGAATTTTCCGCGGACACATTTTGATTAAGATTATGTATCTAGTTAGTTTATATTGTATTTTACAAAGGTATCTAGTAAGTAAGTAGCCAACCAAAAATGCACAAATATTAAGCAATAGAAACACAGTTACTATACATATTTATATATCACTGATAGCGCTGGTCGGCCGCAAATCTGCATATCTTTACTCGCGCTGCAACGCCGGGATTAATTGACATATTGCCTAGCATACCCACGTAATCTGGAATGGTAATTTTATGCGATACCAAAACCCAATATCATAGTATATTGTAGCTCATTATAGGTGCTTGCCGATTAACAAATGAGAATACTTCAAATTTTATTGGACATAATTTTACTAATAAGTTTACATCAGAGTAAACATTGTAAATGTCAGATTTTCAGTGTTTAATGTGTTTATTGAGGAAGCAGTGGGCGTCGTCAAAGTTCGTGTTATATCACTTTCGGGTACAGCAAAGTTTGATAATAATTACTGCTAAATATTAACTTCATGATAAATTCTAACACGATCCCACTTCATGGCAAGAACCGATCATATTGAGATCAAGTAGTAAATAAGGTAAATACATGACTTTGATAAACATATTAAAGTATAACAATGTTTAGTAAAAATCAAAAGTCAACTTGTATTTTAGTGTTCTTCGGCATGTTATATGGGGACCACAAATTAGAATACCAATGTCACTATTTATCCTCTTACCTCCGTCGCAGTCAGGAGATCTAAGCACAAAGCATTAAGAAGAAATCATGTAAAGTGCAATCACAATAAATTTACATACAAACAATTTAGAAAAAGAAGTTCCTTTACAAAGAGTAGGTAATCTTCTTTTTCCAGCCACAGGCCAAACGTAGAGATTATAACAAAACGTATCATTATTATGGAGTAGGCTCTAAGTCCAGCTGTGGACTATCACAATCTTCATACATTAAGAATACTGGTTATGGTAGTCACGTTTATTAGATGGTAGACTTGGTACTGAATCGACTAGGTAGGAGTGTCGGAGCAAAATAAATAATTTATTTTATCGCATAGTGGTACATTTTAAAGTCGTTTATTTATTTATCTATAATTTTAAACTATTTTTATTTAATGGCATATTCTCAATACTTCGCATCCTGTAAGGAAGCTTTGCAGCTCAATTAAGAACACAGCTACGTGTCCTGCCAACGTGATAGCAAAAAATCTCAAATAAATAACAACAGACGTCATCGTTCATCAAACCAATTTAGTGCATACAAAAAGAAGTCATTATGACTAACAAAGGCAAAATAATTTAGCTCTGATAAGGCTGTTACGACCTTAGATGTCCCCTTATTTGGTCAATAGACGGGAACCTTGAAAAATCCAACTATGCAATAACAAATTAAACAAAACACTTTGTTTATCACATGTGAAAATCTCTTTAATCGCTTTAAAAATGATTTGCTCCAAATTTCAAATGTAGAATTGACACATAAGTGTACGACATCATTTTAAAAAGTTAGAATTAGTACAATTACGTAATAATTAATAATAAATAACTTTTGATTTTTGATTATGATTGAAATTGGTCACTTTGTTTGACTAAACAAATTAACCAATATCAATCGACAGATATTGGAATATCAGCAAATGTAAATAATAGGGGTCATGGGTCTTCTTTGAATTCAGGACCCAGGATTTAACGTCCCACTTCAACACTTTCCGTACAAAAAGATAGGATATTTAGATAATAAAATAAAGTTTCATGTTCTGGAGACTGCAAGTTGAGACAAAAATTGTTTACTATAAAAAATATATTTTTAATAATAGTTGTTCCGATATGAAAACTCGTCGTTAAAAAGTCTAAGCTTACTGGATATCAAAGACTTATTCATATCAGCACGATTAGAAATATTCGTGTTAAATGTTGGTTTCCAAGGCAGCTACTTCCATAATATTATTAGTTCATGTTAAAAAAATATCTGTCACCTTTATGAAAGCTATATTTTAGTGCTTGGCCATGTTATTATAAAAGACCACAAATAGGAATTATGAAAATTTTATGATCAATTATGATCGGCTATTAAGTCAGATAATTTCAAAGCGTTTAATTGAAATTAGCTTTCAATTAGCTCAGTTTCTCGTTTATTTTGATTAGTTCCAAATGCGGCGAAATGTTCCGCTTACGATGTCGTAATTTATTATTAGCGAGTAATTTTTAATTAATTCTGAGAATGTTTGTTTAGGTATTTTTTTTAGCTAGCAGCAGTCGACATATAAAACGCGTAAACAAACTCCCATTAGCTTTTTATTCAAAACTATCTTGTACCTATTACAAACAGAGCTTATCTGAACCATACAAATTGAATACTTTTATCAGAGAGTAACTTTTTATTTACTCAATAATTAAGTTGTTTTGACGCCTAACCTAGTTATTTGTAAAATAATACTACGGTATTAATACATTTTTTTTACAAACCCTATTAAATTTTAATTGAACGAGAAAGAACAAAATAACTCGAGATTTATACGTCACTGGCAAGTTATTCTCCAAATCAAATACAAAAGAAGCTCAGTGTTAACTCTCGAATAGAATATAAATTAAAGGCTGCCTTCAGTAAAGAATTTATTAGACTGCGCTCACGGCTTAGTGAAATTACCACTGATTTCACTATTTAATTGTGAATGTAAACGATAAGGCTGCATTTCGATGTAATAAAATCATGAATTGTATTACATGAATCTCATTTTGAGCTACGCCTCGTTGCCTATTATTGGTAAGCTGTGTAAACTGCTTAAAATATAATCAAATTACGGATATAAACACAATGTTAAGCTTAATTTTTAATATTAAGAGGCTAAGTAAACTTGATTAAATTTGTACCTTAATTACATAATGTTAAGTTGTATGCATTAATTTAATATTATTTATGTAAGGAACGTTTAAAATTAAAAACACATACAAAAAGAGAAGTTAAAACGTCGTAGGTATAGATTTAATTTTGTCGCAACATCATGTGTTGAATTTTAAGTTTGATATAATAAAAAATATATATATAAGTATTTAAAAAGTAAAAATATATGTATTTATTAGCTGTTAATACTGGTAGGCTTACAAAAAGTGCGTGACAAAACATAATATGGTTTTACTATAAGACTGGTTATATTAAACCATAATGCCTAGCCTATTAACTCACTACTAAACATAGGTTTCCTTTTATATACAAAAGCAAATTTAAACCGACAACCCATTTCAACATAAGCGCAACCACGAATCCTTTATAAACGTAGCCTTAGCTATTAAATCAATAAAAACAAATGGGTTTTAAGAAATCAACAAGACAGCACTAAAGTGTAGAGCGCACGCGCCACGAATCGTACCTTATCCAACAGCGTGTGAATCACTAGCCCACTTTCCTCGCCATCGAGCGATACATCGCGAAAGCAACGGATCTACGGGCATTTGCGGTTTCCTACAATTGAATATTGCGGACCTGGGTGCTACCAATTAAGTCGAACTTTACTCGAAAGTTAAAGTACCGTTTGCGGCGCGAAATTGGTAGAAAACTTTTCTAACTTTATTTAGAAAAGTGTTTTTATAACTGAAAGGACTAGAATTTATACGGGGAGATTGGTCAGTAAACATAAGTCCATAATGCGTATTAGTGAGTGTTGACGAATTCCATCGTTAGAGAGCAACCGAGATGAACTGTTTAGAGTGCCTTTGAAAACCCGGAAAGAATCTAGATATATTTTTTGCGTTACCCACCTAAAAATAGACCATAGCAAAATTTCATGACTCGCGTATCGTCAACCAAACGCGGTATCCGCCATTGAGCCCTCAGCCCGAAACTACAAACAAATGTATTTCATAATAACAAATAACCTACTACGGTTTTTTGATCTTTGAGCCTTGGATATGTACTTGCTACTACAGATACCTTACTGTTCTAAGATATGTGTCGTATTGTAAGCGAAATGAACTAACAAATGAAACAAAAACGTTATTAGTACAAGTGGTAAGGCTCACCCTTGATCCCACGTGGCTCCTATTAAGTCATCAGAGTACGCTCATTCTAAACTCGGCTTCACGTATTTGGAATTTCTGAAGGTGTTGCAGTTCTCAATTACAACTTGCCTTATTTAATTAGTTATAAAAGTATGTTAATGTCTTCTGATTGTGTTTTGGGCAGTACAAAAATTTGTGTGCATAAATATGTCTGTTTGTAATGGTCCGAGTGTTTTCTATGTATAATATGCATATACTTACAAAAAAAGGTATATTAGTATGTTTATCCGTTGTTTACTGCCCATAAACACAGGCTTCACGCTTAACTTTGGGCTAGATGGCACTGAAAGTCAGTGGATATTTATTTATTTATACACTCAAAGTGGCAGCGTCATTTTAGTTGATAAAGCAATTGGATACGTCAAAACGATTCATATTCCCGAAGAATGCATTATACATGCTAATGGGTAGATAAAAGAAGCCGACTAGGGCTGACGATCCACTGACTACAATCACACGAATGGAATAATTATTACTTATTCCTTTAGATGTACCATATATATTGTGCTTCAGACCACCATGAATGGAGGAAGATTGTTTTCGAGGGCTGCTTGGTGCCTCAACTCAGGCAAAAAACGGGCTAAAAGGCACAATCTCAATGAGCAGTTCGGCACTACGGACCCTCAATATGCGTGCCATAAATGCGGACGTCAGTGTCGTTCTAGAATCGGTTTATTTAGTCAAGCGGCATTGCACTCTCCGAAAAGGAGCTGCTTCAATTCTCTTTTTTAATAATAAAAACAATACCTAAGAATTACCACCTTTTCTATGAGTAGAAGTGTAGATTAGAGTACAATTGTCACCACCCTTCCACTTCCTGCGGGTGCCATAAAAATAAAGGCTTCATCATCAGCGCATTAAACGTCCCCAACGAGGGGCATGAGCCTAGCCGTAAAGGGGGTATAGGCATCAGTCGTCCAAGCGGGTCCAGTGCTGTGATTGGCTGACTTCACGCACAACCTTTGAATTTTTTCGTAAGCGTGCACAGGTTTCCTTGCGATGTTTCATTCACCCTAAGTGTGTTGGATCATCATCAGCTCATTAAACGTCCCCACCGAGGGGCACGAGCCTACCCGTGTAGGGTGATTAGGCCTTAGTCGTCCACGCGGGCCCAGTGCGGATTGAACGACTTCACGCACAACCTTTGAATTTCTTCGCAGGCATGCATGAAGGTTTCCTCACGATGTTTTCCTTCACCGTAAGAGCGTCGGATAACGTACATATATTTTCGAAAATTCGAAAACACGTTGGTTCAACGGAATTAGGATATTGAGAAGAGAACATAGGAGTGCTTTGTCATAAATCTTATTATGTACAATATCTCCTCTTCGCTGCGGAAAAGTCTCTAGAATCTATCTGCCAGCCTATCTACCCTAACCAGGTAATCAGTTCATCTGGTTGGGGATTTAGCTTTTGCTCCTTTTCCGCTACGAGGACACCACTCGAGAAACTTTTCAACTTCTTTAACTTGCTAACCCTGCAGTCTATATTTTTCACTCTACTCCTCCTGCAGTTAAAAAAATATATTATAAAAAAAATATAATAAACAGTTTCTCAACTTTCTACTAAAATTCTGGATTCTACTATAAGGGTCAACCCTGACTGCAAGTAAAACTACCGTCACAGGCGCAGCGTCCGCCACCTTATAAACTAGTTTACTAACGCAGCTGCGCTTATCCATTCGATGCCAATAATTGGCAATTTCGTTTGGAACAAGCTAATCAAGTGTAGGGCTCTCTATATCGGTATGTTTGTACTCTGAATGAAATCAGATCACAGGTTATAAAACGGAGATAACGAGATATAAAATAACTCATCCAGTCGCACCATCGTTGTTTTGTGTCTAACGAATGCCGATTTCTATATAAAACTAGCTTGTCATTGATTAGAGAATAAACGTTGAAAAAAAATGAAAAGTATTCCGAGAGAGTTCAACGACTATAAAGAGTACATCTATTTTGTCTCATGAGCCGTTTGATAATGTGTAAAGGAATAAAGAGTTTTACTGATTTAGTATACTTGAAAGGCTTAACATCATCATCATGAAACGTCCCTACCAAGAGGCATGAGCTTACCCGTATAGGGTGATTAGGCCTTAGTCGTCCACGCGGGCTCAGTGCTGGTTGGACGATTTCACGCACAACCTATGAATCTCTTCGTAGGCGTGCGCAGGTTTCCTCACGATGTTTGCCTTCACCGTGAGAGCGTCGGATAACGTACATATAATTTCGAAAATTCGAAAACACATTAGTAAGTGGTGGGATTTCAACCTCATCCCTTCCGGTAGGAGGGCAACAGTCCACACCATTGAGCCTAAATAATGTCATTATTCTGGATAAAGAGCGTACACTTTCTTAAAAGGCCGGCAACGCATCTTGTAGTACCTTTGGTGTTGCAAATGTCCATGGGCGGCAGTATTCACTTTCCATCAGGTGATCTGTCTGCTCGTTTGCCCCCTATACTATAAAATATATATATATATATCAATGGAATTGATATAAAAAAGTTACTACTAATGTTTAAAATAAGGCATCATGATATTGCTCTGCTCTAAAGCAGCGTGTTGTTTTCCACACAGTTGCCCACCGCATACATTATATATTTTATTGAACCACTCCGATACAGATATCTAGCAGATGGACCCACTCATCGGTGCAATTATGTTATCTGTAAAATAGCTTATCGGGCTAGAAATCGTTAGACTAGAAAATTGTTTGAATTAAGCCATTTGAATTAACTCTAAATTTGACACTATTGTACTTCGCAAGTATTTGACTTTACAGAAATCATAATGTACAGAATAAGTAACAGAATAAGTATTTTTATCTACAGAACAAAGGGTCATTCATAAGAGTGGGTATTTCAAACATACCTACTTCTACCGGCGTAAAAGTTTTTTTTTGTACTTAGCTCGAAGACGTATCGATGAAAAACAATAGAAAATATATTGTTCATGGGGACAATCTTCCCCGCAAGTCTTCGACTGACTACTGACGGAAAGGGGAATAAGTGGATCAAGCCTCAATGCATGGTATATCCAACCGAACTCAAAACGAAGATTTATCTAGATGCCAAAACACCTAGGACTAGAATAGTCCGCCACGATCCAAAACTCACCAGTTATGAATCTGTTAAATAAAAAAATGTGAAAAGTTAAATTATTTTGCCATAAACACATCTTACAAAGTACATTTCGATATTATCTAATAGCACATAAACATTGCGGTA
Organism: Leucinodes orbonalis; assembly: GCA_019425675.1. Classification (NCBI taxonomy): domain Eukaryota; kingdom Metazoa; phylum Arthropoda; class Insecta; order Lepidoptera; family Crambidae; genus Leucinodes; species Leucinodes orbonalis. The sequence goes on from PQWD01005401.1 coordinate 84,058, forward strand.
GGTGGACGCTATGAATATCAATAACAGGTGTACTAGGCCATATCGATTTTCTAAGAGAAAACACTCTCGAGCGTATTACCAATTATGATAATTTAGTACTTTAAATGTTTTAAACATCGAGCCTTCTTTCAATAAAACATCAGTAGTCTTTACAATTAGAAGGATCAATAAGAAAGTACACACCACAATAAACCTTAACACAATTTACTGTATATTCTATTTCAAATAAATATATGATAATAAATTGGCCTATTTAATAAAAAAAAGCACCATAAAAAAACATGACAATTAATTCTTATTAACTTGATGGTGGACTCGATTCTGAGTCGTCTAGGTAGGTAACCCGCAGTGCCAGATATCGTCCTCTGAAACAGGAATGTTACGCACTTTTGTGTTTCGGAATGAGAGCATTGTAGCTAGAAATTAACGGGTATAAGAGACCTAACATCTGTTGCTGGTGGGTCATGGTCAGGCATATCGCTTACCATCAGGTGAGGGTCCTGACTGTCCTGTTAATATCTTAATATAAAAAATAATGATTTGTTATTGCTTCAAAAATCACATACACATAGATATCACGTGTACACTTAATATATACAAGTAAGATGATAAAAACTTTCATTAAAATGTACGTTCAAATAAGATGTAGTATATGTATAACACTCTCAACATAAAATAGTGACGCTAATCGTTGTTCAACTAGAAATTAAATCAACATTTAATTTTAACTACGCACTATCTCAATTTAGATGAGCCGTAAGTTGTCTGCTGAGCCCGTTATACCGTTATTCGTCGTCAACCTCTTCTTACGTAATAACTGTATCAATTTCAAATCAGCTTGGGCTCTGTACTTTTCTTAAAGTATTATCTAGAGCACGACACAAATACACGGGATTTTTATATGTAATAATGTACAGGATGGTCAACAATCATAATCATTAGTGATCTCAAATCGATTACCTAGTACTAATGAAGAATACTCATAACTTCTCACGAAAATTTATATATTCATAGTATTTGGTCATTTTACAGCTTGTTATACCTATTGTTATTGCCTGGTGCCGTATTCAACGACCCATCTGGTTTTATGTTTGAGACGTCAGCTGTATATACCAAGTGTACCGGGTTCGATCTCTCTAAAGTTAAATTGGAACTCATCAATATAGTGATTGCTGCTGGATTGTTCAATTGCGAGATTTCGCAAAAAATCACTACATATCGTCTAATTTCTCTCACGATTTTGGAAATCATAAAAGCGTTTCTATAAATTGAAAGAACCCCGCTCGTTTGAAAGAGTACTTATATATAAGAAAACCAGTCTAGCATCGCAAAAAGTGACATTTAAAATGGAAAGTCAAAACTAGTGGTCTAATGGCAACGATTTTGATACAAGGGGATTTCTCTTTCGACACTTATGATAAAACAATCGAAAATCGTTATGACGTGACCGTCACAATGGTCCCACCATTTGAGCCGCTCAAAAACATAAGATGCCTGAAATCAGAACCACTCACGCGTAAAGTAATAGGGGGAGGGAACAAGTTGTCATATTACTTTTTTTCAATTGTGTAAAACGGTTTACCCGATTCACTCTATCGTGCGCTAAAATAAAATTATCCGATCGTTGAGAATGATATTTACTTTTGTACTACGAGTATTCGAGCGCCCAAATTGTAACAATAAATGAAGATACACTTACTTTTTAAGGTAAATCAAATTACTGTTTTGGTCTCTATTTTCTAAACAACTAAATAGTAATCATAAATTACAAACTTCGTTACATAAATTACAAATTACGTTTAGTAAAAATTTGAAAAAATATACGGCTCAAAAAATAATTCTTCATATTACCGATGATACTCACCAAAATTTGAGTTTCTCAATTCGGTATTTATAAATACCTAGGTGTATTTTATAAAAGTAACAATAACCACTGCTAACTTTAATTCACGAAATCGTTAAGTAATACGTATAAAACAATACAACCTAGAAAGTACTATCCAGACAGTCCTGGATTAACCCTTAAGCAAATTAAGCACTAGCTTAGGGCCCACGTCCAGGGGGGGCCCGACGAAGCACAAAAAATGAACAGAAGGTTTACTGGGAAATCATCATCAGTGAATTCCCGAAAAACGCCGCAAGGCGCATTTTTTTTTGTAAATAATTAAATATAGGTACTTAGTTTTTGTTTTTGTGGCACCTACTCACTTCCAAGGTACGTTTAATATATTTTCATCTTATTTTACAAAAATACTAATGTTTTTTCTATATAATAGTAACCTATGCTCGCACTGCGATTATGTCGGTGAAAAATAATTTCATGCAAATCGACTTGCGTTTTTTTCGCAGTGCGCGGGTTCGAGTATGTTACTCTTGTTTTTTTTAATCGTGCAGGTTTTTTTAAAGACAAATTCTTGTTCTTTTTCTTAGCGAGTGGACTGACCCACACAAGTCCCTGTTTCAGAGTTTTGAAACCGCTTCACGGCCTTTGACGCGGTTTTGACTAACGACAATTCGAAGGCGGCCGGGACCGACGGCTAAACGTGCCCTCCGAAGCACGGAATCGTCTTTCTTTTAGAGAAACAGGTGATAAAGCCTGCAATGTCCTAACTTAACTGAAAACTAACACTCACAAAGTGAAAAATCATTACCTATGTTGTCAACTACTGCGCTATGCTACTAATTCCTGTTGACATACTGACAGGGGGGCCCCACAAGTGTGGATTGCTTAGGGCCCCGAGTAGTCTTAATCCGGCACTGTATCCAGAGCGTGCTTTTATACTGCCAGTCTACGTATCATTAGCATAGGTGTCTCAAATGAGTAATTAGGGAGTAGCATATCAAAGTATCTGCGAGATAGTAGCGCGTGCTCGGTTCATAACGGAGCGGTGCGCGGGCGCTGCACGCGCGGAGAGAGCATCAATTACCTGCGCGTGATCGCTCCCGCACACCCATAGGGCTGGTAGGCTAAGCGGTTACTATTCGTGTACCGCTTTACCATCACATTTATTATTGACACATAATAAAACACGTCTTTACTGAGTACAGCCAATTGTAGTCTTATTAATCATACGATAATATTGATCACATTTGAGGATAGACAACTTGATTTGGTGAATCTATCTTCATCAAATTAATTCGAACTGATCCTAAGTATGTAAAATATTCAATGTTTAAAATTATTTAAAGTGAGCTGTAAAGCTTTATTCTATCAATATTTCCATAGACAATTTCCCTTTGATCATGAATGGCCATAAATTAACCATTTCATCAAGCAAAAGCTTTGTATGATCGCAGCGATCCTAGACATCGTTAAGTTGGCAGCCCTGACTGCGAGCAATATAAATAAAACTGGCCAGCACACGCCGCTACCACACCATTTCACGGTGGCGCAATTGTAAAACGCTAGATCGGAAAGGCCACGGGTTCAAACAGCTTATCTTTGTGTCAGAAAAGCTCTAAGGGTCCGCCCTAGTTAAGTGACCTTGGAATTAGAAGGATGGCGTGCAAATGTTGATACTAATATCATGTTACGTTCATGGTTATGATTGACTAGGTTCAACCAGATTAAACAAGACCAAATGAAACAAAAGATCACACTTTTTGTGTTTACCTACAGTTGCGCCAAATTTTATCGCATCAAACTAAGTTATTATTTCTACTTAATCATTTCAACACTTTCAAAAGTAAATTATGTGTACAACCTTAAATTTCTTTGCAACCCAAAATTTCTAGAAATTTCTTTAGTCATCAATAATTAACATTGTTGAAACCCTTAAGTGATAAATATTTAGCAGAGGTCTGAGCCCCTAGGTAAAATTTAAAATTGTTAAAATAAAAAAATCAACGCCAAAAATGTTTAGTACCTTAATATAAGATTACTTTAATATACAGGACTATGAACATACAGACTAAAAGAATAAGCACATAAATTGTACGATCGCCACTTTCTTCAGTAATAGGCATTTAACTAGTACCAACGGGCACGTGCCTCTTATAGCTCGGCAAAGCTTTTAGCCACGAATAGTTCTCGTTAAAGAACCGTAGAAGCTCCTAAACGCTCAATCCGATGACCATATTAGCGAAGTCGTGATCAAGGTGACTGAAGTAGCACGAGCCCAACCATGCGTCACGACAAAACGAATAAAAGAAAAAATACAAACAAGCCATTTCTTTTACGGACAATTTTGAACGGGTTTCGTAAGTAACTTCGAATACGACACTATGAGACATCGGATCTACTATTGTTCTCAAATAAGTCAGTGTATAGTCCAATATTTTCGCATAGTTACCAAAACAATTGAGAATGTTACTCATTTCACACATAAATCAATCTTTATTCCCATATCAATTACGATAATGTGACAATTACGCGAAATTTTATTACTAAGTAAAGTAATACTGGCACAAGGCATTGTGCTAACGCCCTGTATCTAATGGACACCTTAGACAAACTACAACCTTTACCGTTTGACCCAATATTTGGGCAAAAACGTTCAATGAAGCGCGCCACCGGTTCGATTCTTCTATTTTTCCGTGGCTCGTCCCATTTTCCTTTTCCCAACAATGGCCTCGGTCACGCACTACGTTGATAAAAGCAATTTTGATTCGCTTTCGCTTCCATCGGTGACGACACGGCCCTTGCAACCGCAGACGCTGCGAAATCAACCTGGAAGCGCTTTGTTATGGAACGTTTTTTTTTTTCAATATTTAATAAATCTGATGCAACAAAAAACAAATTGCGAAAATTATGTGGGTATGACTTTTGTCAACGTAAAAATGACTGAACCGGATACCAAATCAGCCCGTATCTCTCGCCATATCATTATTGATACCATTTTAATATTTTGATTGCATTTTAATTACCAAGTTTTGACAAGGAAAACTTTTTCTGAATTTGTTTTCGTATCACAAGAACTATCTTAGTCATAGGTCGGCCACAAAGTAAGCGCTTTGTAGTTTTAGAAATTACCTGCACCATAATGCGTACTACTGTAAAAGTGTAAATATTATGTCCAATAAAAATATTAGTCACTGGCCGAAACAAACCCGACGACTGCCAACATAAATGTACAGTTTTTAATGGTGAGAACTGGCAAAGACGCGCCTCGTGGTCTCGTCATATACAACTAGCGTTCCCTTAATTACCCCGCCACGTCCAACAGGCTATTTCGACCTGTGTCAAAGGTGTCTCAAACACTTCTTTCTCATATGAGCACGCTTCTAAGAACTTCTTCTGGTCATCGTTAGCGTTCAAATGCGAGCTCACGATGAGTGAAACCGTTGTACACATTTTTCACACGATAAAAAACTGTTTCTCATACGTGCCAGTAACGTCTGGATTTTTGTAAGACCTTTATACACTGCTACTTTTACGGTGTCGTTTACTAGGCAGTAGTCATACCATTTTAAGGAGCATGCATTGACAAAAGCGAGTGATCTATCAACGTGTCGGCGTAACACCCACAGTCGTCTGGTATTCTTAGTACAATTTCTAGTTTAAGCCAAGTCTAGACTTTGACATATATAATACGAGTTTAGGTACAGTCTGCACAATGGTATGTTTTTATACAATGATCTATTCATTTATCACGTTTTATATTATGACGTTTCAGACCAGAAACCATCTGTTAACCGCTTTATCAGTGGACTTACGATGCCGCATTGATAATATTTTTGAACCATATTTCCAATAGAATAGGTCTTGATTGTAATGCAAAAAACAGTAGCACTGATGAAGTTTTAGGCGAAATTAAATATGCGTCAATGACCTCGTACGGTCGCCGACACTCGATCTTGGCGGCTTCTTTGAGCGAAACTTTAATTTCTTAATCCTAATTGAATTTGTTTGTTTCGAGCCACGGGCCACGATAACGCAAGATATTGCCCGTGGCTAGCCGAGCGATTGTTCGCGGATCGCGATACAACTACCTAATAACCGTCGAAGGTTAGATGGATGGTTTTCATTACCGATTAGGCATTGCTTTGTGTTTGAAAGGTGAAGTTTATGATACAAGTTTAATAGTTTATGTCAAATACGCCGTATATGCTATTATTTAAAAAGTTTCATTAATACACACATAAACTTTCATTAAAGTTAACTGTATTTTATAATTTATCCGCGGCTATCGATCTATGAAAGATTTAATCTAATCAGATAAAAAGAGTAAATCAATAAGGACGTCATTGCTATAATGAAGCTTACAAATATCATCTAATAAAAGAGGTGCAAGGGGTGGACTAACAACTTTTCCTTCAGTCGAGTTTTCTCGCTAAGACCGGTCACATAGCTCAGCGGAAACT